>JADNYI010000205.1:0-61298 GCA_015501065.1 Infundibulicybe gibba
TGGCGTCAAATTATCGGGGCCATTTTGTGGAAAGTAATGCACGCCGGCATTGCTATCTATTCCACCACCGGTTTGGTGCAGCTTTTTAACTTGGGCCCGATAGTCCCTCTTCAAACTAGAAAGGCGCATTGTTTAAACAGCCTAAAAATGTGTGCGCGAGATGGCCACATACCTTTCAACTTTACTCTTCACACGCCGTGTTGTGATACCCTCATTGATCTTATAGAAATCGGGCCAAACGGCCTTTGCCATGCGCTGCAAAACCTTGGTCTTTGTCTCGCCGGATGTATTCTTCGGCAAATATGGTGACCCAGTAAGCTGATGCAACAAACAAAACTTGGGGCTCGACTTACTTCACCTTCACCTGCACCAAACAAAACCTTGCGGTTCTCTGTCTTCTCCATCTCGTCGATGAGCCTATAGACGGCAGCAGACTCGTTGAATGACCATGGGAAGCTTGCGGGTAGGCCAGCACTAGTCGGATCGGGCGTGGGCTCCGTGCGTGCCTTCCGTTTGCCAGACATGGTACGGGCTATTATCTTGATAGACGAACGAAGCCAAGTGAAGAGATTGGGTATCATGATATGATCTTGGCCGGTATGTTTGGTCGTGTCCACGTTCAACAAAATTATTATTAGTTAGGTCACACCACCATAACATTGTGAGCGTGATGTCAGCCGCTCGTGATCTTAAGCAACCCCGTGACTAAAAGCAAACTCAGAAGCAAAGCTGCCGAAACCAATGAACGGTACTAATAGTAAACTGATCATTCCCTGGAAAGGCTGGAAAGGTTCCGACCAAATTATTGCAAACATGAATTAGCAGTCGCCTGTGCCAAACACGAGTCTTGCTCTTGCTCTGGCTCTTCGTGCTTCATCGAGTCGTCCAGCAGCGCCTTCTACTCCGACTAGCCCTGCATCTTTTATACCCCTCCCCTGCCTATTTCAACCTTGGTTTCCTCTCTTGCCATGTAAGTGAGCTCAGTTTTGCACCCGCAGCCTGAGGATTGATTTTTCGATGCCTCACAACCAGCCCAACCTGGCCGTCCCTTCCTCTCGGGTGTGGGCCGAAGTCAAGCATTGGAAATCTGCAGCAACATGTCACACGCATGATTGAACCCTGGGCCATGTCTAATCGTAAACGTTCGAGCGCGCATCTGCAATCAAAGTCACCCATGCCTACTTTCCAACGATTCTTTGTCCCCGGCGCCAACGTTGTGGGTAGCACCGTGGGCTGTTCAAATTTGGAGTGAGTGTTCGCCGCCGGCCATATATGAGTGGGTTGACGATGGTGTTAGAGTCCGGCGGGCTGACCCTGCGGGCGTGGGCGCCATGTGACAGAAATGGCTCGGGGTAGTGTGCCGGATGGAGATGAGTGGGACCCAGTACGTATCACTCCTCTCATGAACAATTCGACCTGACTAAGATGGGCTCAAGGTATGGCAGGCGAGCGAGATTACGCCCCTTCGTTGGGACGGCGCAGGTGCGTCCTTTACTCGCGGGTAGCAGTGCCATGGCTAAATGGAATTTGCAGTGCTCCGAAAGGGCCGATGACCGCAAGAGAATCCAGGCGTCTCTGGGTTACATGATGACAAAACAGTCTGGTACGCCGCCATGGCCTGCGCGTTGCGTGTAAGGTTGCTAATGACAGTGAAACAGAGAACGCACGCAGTTGGGCCTACCCAACCCCGGGTTTGTTTGTCGCCGTTGCACAATGGAATGGACGTTTTGTCGTAGGCTACAAGCAGGAATCGTAATTTGGATTTACACTCAACGGACGCGATTCCTTTGTGTGAAATATCTTATCCAAAGCAACGTCGTCGCTTGATGATATCTTTACCGCGTATTCATCGTGTTTACCATACTCATATTCCTAAGCCAGCCGCCACCGGAAACCGCCATTCGAGATTTACCCCCGCGACTGAAATTCAAGATTCGTAGAGGAACAGCTCGTGCTTTGGGAGGAGCGGCGGGGGTGGAGGAGTTGGCGTGCTTCTGTGGATTTCAATGCAAACCATTTGCACATGTAAGTATAATCATCCAATGCCCCATGTTCAGTTGCACGCTAGCCGAAAAAACACAAACTACCACTTCGGTTTCAATTGTTTCGCCAGTACCGATACCTTCAAACATGACTCAGAATCCATTGGCATTCACTCTTGGTACCGACTGATCGGGCAGTGTGGAAGATGGCCTGCGTCGTCATCAAGCACCCGCTCCCAGCACTGTCATACTTGGGCCATTGTTTGCCTTGTCGAGTCCCTCGTCTCTTGGTCGATATCGCACCCCCTCATTCACCGCTTAACACGCATTCTCGCGGATATCATTTGCCACGCGAAAGCCGGATTCTGATCCTCCTCAATTTGGGATCACTACCCTAAAACCCCAACTTAATTCTCCCGCTTCAGCCTCCACACCCGTCCAGTCCTCAGTCCCGTCACAACACATGGCCACTTCGACTCCCTCACCAACAGAATTCGGTCTTAACTCTCCTCGCCCCTCCCATGAGGATGGCGAAATATCAAACCTAATTACACCAGATGACCTTTCCTGCCCAAACGACCTCCTATGTCCCTCGCCTGTGCGCTCCCCCGACGCGTCCACGCTTCTTCCACTCTTCGCCCCCCACCCCTCCTCGATACACGCCCGTTGCCCCTCCAACCCCGCTGTAATTTGTTCGGGCCAATGCCCGATGGCTTGACACGTTCAATGAATCTGATAGGCGCTCGGTGGCACGCTTCGATGTGGGTTGATTGCGATCATAGACAACATCAGTGGGGGAATGAAGGCGTTAAATATCTCAAGTAGATGATTGCGAGTAAGCTAATTATCCTCCGATAAAGTTCTTTACCAACCAAATCATTGCGAATAGTAATACGAATCAGCAGTCTCCCGTGCCAAACACAAGTCTCACGGAGCCAGCCCCGGGTCCATTACTTTTCCCCCCTCCACCTCTGCAATGGATGAATCACACAGGTCCGCCGGATCCAGCGATCACGACCGTCGTGAGGGCGTGGCAAGTACAGCACATCGTCCCTCGACCCCTCCGTCGCTGAATGAATCCATTTCGCCTACGCCGTTTTAGGATCCGGGGAAAGCAACCCCGCCCCCCACGCCCACAGCAGCAAGATTTCACACGGTGCAGGCGACAGATGAAGGAAGCGAAGGAAAATCCTGGGGTCGAGGTGGGAGCGGGAATAGACAAGGCGAGATGGGGGGTACCTAGGGTGGAGATGAGGGACAATCAGGGGGTAGGCAAGACCGAGGATCTGGGAACAGTAGGCGAGAAGATGGATGTTGCGCTTGATGGCACTCACAGGTCCATCTACCGGTCGATATCGCGCCCCCCCATTCACCGCTTAACAACCAACGACTACCCTAAAACCCCGATTTTATCCTCTTGCACCACTCCCTCTACGTCCGTGGTCCCCTCACATTCGTCCAGTCCTCAGTCCGTCATAATATATGGCTACCTCGGCCTCCCCCCACCAGAATCCGACCCCACCCTCGTCGCCCTCTCGGGAGGATGGCAAAATACTAAACCCAATCACGCCATATGACCTCCCCTGTGCAAATGGCCCACCTATGTCCCCTGCTTGCACAAGCCCCCAATGCGTCCACACTTTTTCCACGCCTCGTCCTCCGCTTCTCCCTCAATATACCCCCATCACCTTCCAACCCTCCGCATCACCCTCCTGCGCCATAACAATCCCATCCTCGCCCCCAAGCAGAGGCACGATCGACCCTGTCCATCCATTTCCTAGCGGCCCCCGCATCCCCCGCTGGTAGTGGCGGGTTGGTCGCGCTAGACGCTTTCGTTCGCGTTTCCCCTGCATTACATGTTTCTTTGTCGCGGTTGGGACTTCCGTGAGGTGGATTGGGCTAACCCCCCGCCCCCCCCCCCAGCCCCCTTCTACTTTATAACGACCATTATTCGTGTCTATCTCTCCTCCTTTCTTCGTGGTCACGTTTTGCTGGGTCTTTAGATTATCTCACATCTGTGTACGAAATATCATGTCTTGTACCTCGGTGGAAAACATATTATCATCTTGGCATGTAGTTGGCGCTGCCGCACTATGCTGTTACATTCCACGTCGAAAGACTTTGATAAAGCTAACAATGTGGAATTGCAAGCAAGCCATCGGGGATCAAGAATGGACCATTGACTTCTAGTTATAATTCTAGTTATAATAATACTAGTAGTGGGAGTTTGGCTGGCCCGTGCATTGGCTCCGTCAATGCAGCGGACAATGCGTAGGGTCAAAATTATACATGCCTGCCTACCAGCCTGGTTCCTATTAAGCTGCTTGACGTTCTACCGGTTCTCAACGGGATCCGTTGCTACATCGCTCAAGGCATGTTACTTACGTATGTGCAGTAATGTGCTGGCGTCGCGCTGGCATTAGACCTACCGGCCCCTCCAACACGGTTTGAGCAAAGCCTCGATAGCATATGCTCGTTCGTAAGACTTCTTAGGCACGCATTTTGCCCGCAAGCAATGTACCTGATTGTAGGAGCTACCTCAGTACACCACGAGTGCATGCTATCGATTCTGTAGGCAGCAAATGGGTAGAGGATAGCGCCAGCCTGGGCGTAAAATTATCATTAAAATCCCTGCTGTGAGAGATCGAATGCCGGGGGGCACATACCATAACTCCATTTACGGATAAGCACAAAATGCCCAGTTGATCTCGCTCCCAATGAACTAGCTAAGGATTCTCAGCGAAAAAATCGACACGGGCATGAGAAATACAGTTCTCGTGAGGGTAACCTTGGGTCGGTCCTCGGGATGCCATACGCCGCCTCGTTTTCGCTGCCTCGTCATTCCAATCGTATCAATTTCATCCAAAATCCTACTAGCAAGTGGGGCTTCAACTAGAATCATCGGGAGGCTATCAGCGCGAAAGCTGGATGGCTCGAAACGGGACTGACCAAGATATCCGGGGCCGGTGGGCGGTGCACATACATGAACGAATGTTGAGCTCACAGCGCGGGGTTTTGAGCTACCTCCGGTGCAAAATTTGATCAAGCATCGAGGGTCCAAGTAGGGAGCCTAACGTGTGTTGTCACCAGGATGGATCTAGGGGCATGACTATCAATGGTCAGAAGAAACGCGGGAAACGTCTCCATACCTTGATGTATGATTCGGGTGATAAAACTGGCTAAAACCTACAGCGATGAGAACCCACGGGAGTCAACGAGTATCACGATATTATCATTCAACCTACAATCGCGGGCCTGATATCTGGACCCCGGAGTAGGGATAATGACCCATGAATTAACGGATGGGGATCTCCATAATCGCCTTGATGTCAGCTGGGAGCGGGCTGCACAGCCTGCACTTGATTGGTTACTCTTGCGGTGGTGTTTGATTTTCGGGAAATACGAAAGTATCGTGGCAAATGTGGCCAAAGCGGGCTCTATGACGAGCCATGATGCATAATGGGTGGCCACGCCCGAGGAACAAAGCGGGATAAATGATATTCACTCGCAGGTGACGGGGGTGTGGGATTCAGATTGACCTCTGACAAACGAAAAGGTTAGTGCCCGAAGATGACATGCCTGAGGTGCAAGGACCAAGCATGAACAAGTCAAGAAATAGCAGAGGCCCTTCGAGTACGAGGCCCCGAAAATTCACCAAGAAACGTCATGCACGAACCCGGCCTGAGTGCCAACCACAGCCAGTCAAGAATAACTCTGGTGAAGCCTGCACAGATCCGTACCTCACAATTTTTAATGGGCCTCACCAAAAGTTTTCATGACTCTGATGGTGGTCACTGGTTTCTGGCAAGTACAATCTAGCATTGGTATAGATATTAGATATGAGGGAAGCGATAACTGCCGTGGGCTGGGCGATAGATTACGTACACACCCTTGCAAACAACACCCACATTGCTTCAACTTGAATCGTGCGTTTGCTATCTTCATCAGAGCGGTCCAACTCCCAGGCCAACCCTCGGCCACTTTACCAATCCTTATCACGCCCAGATGATTGACGCAATCACCACTCGATGTCGCCAACGTAAGCTCTACCCTGCCGCTTGGCATCTTGTTGGACTGACTCGAACATAGATTGAATCGTCCCTACGTTGATATATGGTTTCAAGAGGGCGGCAATGGGAGGGACGAAGATGAGCAGGGCCGCGTTTCGCATACGAGATGTTGGGTGTAGCTTTGACCGTTGGATCTTTGGACTGGTGCGTTATTATTTCTAGCGTAGGATCTAACCATTCAGAACTTGGACCCAGTGGGTCTAATTTGAGATTCGACAGATCCTACCCGTAATTCTAAGCGAAACGTCGCCTATGCCCAACCCGACTCCCTCTACCACTGATAACCAATGCGTGTTCGCAAGCTATAGTTCATACCTATCACCAAAGATCAACCGCTTTCCGCAATACCATAGGATCACAGGTTTGTTTACTACCCCTTATATCCATATCACTCATACCGTCTCTCTCTTGATTCAGGTGGCATGACCGGTCCGTGGATTGGACTCAACATTTCCGAGGCACGAAATGCGATGGTTTCAATACCCTATGGACCTTACTTCTCATTCCACTATCCTGTAGCCAGGCCGCCACACCTATGTTCTTCACCCCATGTTTCGCTTTGAACGGAAAAATAATGAAATATATTCAATTTTCAATTGCTGTAGGTGCTGAAGACGTGGAAGAGAAACAAACAGAGCACGAAACAAAGCGGGTGCATGACCCTGCCCCGACCTTTTCTATATCTGACTGTTTCGTCTTCGCCGTCTTTCCTAATTTCTTCGTCTTTCTTATCTTCATCATCCTTTCTAACTTCTTCGTCCTTTTTGTCTTTGTCGTCTTTCCTGTCGTCGTCGTCGTCATCGTCGTCATCATCATCATCATCATCATCATTGTCATCGTTGTCCTCGCCATCGTCCTCGCCAGACTCCACCGTCAATTCTGGCATGTTCGTGCGACCACCTGCTGCCCGAAGTAACTCGATGATACGCTCCCGACGTTCACGGATGGCATGGTCAAGGGGTGTCTTGCCATCTAAGTCGACTGGGTTTACATCAATTCCATCTTGATCCAAGAGGAGCTCCACGATTGCGTTGCTGCCCTCCCTCGCCGCCAAAGCCAGCGGCCCCCGACCCCGCGAGTTCTTCGAGTTGATATCCATGCCCTTAGCTAGAAACCACTTGGCAGCCTCTTCATTGTTGCGGGCCGCTGCAATAGCCAAGTACGTAATGCCATCCTCGTTTCTCCTGCCGGTATCCAGATCGGCCCTTTCCAACAGCAGCTGGACGATCGCTTCATACCCCTTCATTATCGCGATAAACAGTGGCGTGCACCCGCTCTGGTCTTGCAAATTGATGTCCACACCATCTCGCGCTAACAGGAGTTCCACAATCCCACTGTGTCCCTTTGATGCCGCAATCAAGACTGGTGTGCTCCCGGAATTGTTGCACAGATTGGCATCCAGGCCATTCCTCGCCAATAGCAGCCGCACAACGGCTTCGTGCCCCCGATCTGCCGCAGCTAATAATGGTGTGTTCCCGTTCTGGTCTTGCAAATTGATGTCCACGCCATCTCGCGCCAGCAGGAGCTCCACAATCCCACTGTGTCCCTCCGACGCCGCAATGAAGATTGGCGTGTGCCCAGAATTGTTGCACAGATTGACATCCAGGTCATCCCTCGCCAACAGCAGCCGCATGACTGCTTCGTGCCCCCGATCTGCCGCGATTGTTAATGGTGTGCTCCCGTTCTGGCTTTGCAAATTGATGTCCACATCATCTCGCGCCAGCAGGAGCTCCACAAACCCGCTGTGTCCCATCAACGCTGCAACCAAGATCGGCGTGCCCCCGGAATTGTTGCACAGATTGATATCCAGGTCATTCCTCGCCAATAGCAACCGCACAACAGCTTCATGCCCCCGAGCTACTGCGATAGATAATGGACTAAACCCATTCTTGTCTTTCAAATTGATGTCCACGCCATCTCGCGCTAACAGGAGCTCCACAATTCCACTGTGTCCCTTCAACGCCGCAATGAAGATTGGTGTGTTCCCGAAATTGCTGCGCTGATTGACATCCAGGTCATTCCTCGCCAACAGCAGCCGCACAATGGCTTCATGCCCCCAAAGTACTGTGATCAATAATGGATTAAACCCGTCCTGGCCTTGCAAATTGATGTCCACGCAATCTCGCGCTAACAGGAGCTCCACGATCCCACTGTGTCCCCTCGACGCCGCAATGGAGACTGGCGTGTTCCCGGAACTGTCGCGTAGATTGACATCCACGTCATTCCTCGCTAACAGGAGCCGCACGACTGCCTCACGCCCCCTATATATTGCTCGGACCAGTGGCGTACATCCCAGGAAGCCCCTTGCGTTGATATCGACACCTTCTCTTGCTAGTAATAGTTGCATAATTTCTTCTTGGCCATATATTGCCGCATACGATACTGTTGTGTCACCCTCAGAATCCTTCGAGTTGATATCGCACCCATTATCCAGCAGAGCCTTCACGTAGTCCTCCAATCCGAAACGTGTGGCAAGATGAACCGCAAAGAGATGTTTGGTGTCATTGAGGAGGGAACCGATGGCCACAACCCTTTGATCATCGTCCAACATTTTCATGGCTAGATCTCGAACATCTTCATTGCTCCAATGTTTACGTGCGTGTACTCCCCAAGACCACATCGCATATAAGGCAAAAGGGGTTTCCATGAGCTGTTTTTTGCTCTCTCCGCTGAGGGGTACATCAATTTTGAAAATGTTGAAAGTGAGGTACTTCAGGCAGGTGATCGCGAAATTGGGAGAATCAGAAATCTTTGCGGAGAGGTTAGGATTGCCCAGGAAATATTGCTGTGCCGTGTAGTCTGAATCACCAGATGCTGTCAAAATGATACATCACCTATTATGACCACAGTAAAGGCGTGATGCATCAAACATTGTAGGTACAGTCAGGGTTAATGTACCATTTTGGCTGCAAATTTTAGGCTGGCCACAGCAGCCTGCTCATTGCCCGCTCATCACCTGCTCGTCGCCTGCAATGAGCACGACGCGGCGCTTTATTTGTCAGCATCCCTAAAACGGATTCATGAAGCGCGCCTCGATTAAAATATCTGAAATCTAGATTTGAGTAAAAATAGATTCAAAACGAACCCTGCCATTCCCCGCACTACAACCCCGCACATTACACACCATTTGTCTTCTGTGAAACCTGTATTATTTCCTGGAAAAACATAATATATTATATGTTTTTAAGTACTGCTCGCCGCATCTGCATGCTCCATGTGGGCAGCGGGGCGGCCGTCCACCACCCAGATCAAATAGCGCAGGCGCGCTCAGGCCTGCCGCTGCCCATGATACCGATTCACCATCCGCCATCCTCAGCGCGTTCATTCATGCCCACCCCCACAAACCGCTTGTCCATCATCCACTATCCGCAGCGGGCTTGCACTTGCCCAACATCTGTCCCTCGAGGATGGCACCAACCTCCATGGCGTCGGCTGGGTGGGGGGCCGCACAGGGCACGGTGCCCGCGAGCTTCGCCGCGAGGCGGGTGTCGTCGTTGTTCGTCCTAGCTGCCTAACGCTTGCCTGTTCACCGAAATCCGGGCCCTGCATCTCGCTCACCAATATGGTGTGGTATGTTGCCCACTAGTCCGCACCTGCTCACCAATATGCTACACCTGCCCATTGCAGCAATACCCTAATCAGCCTCCTCAGCCCACCCACTACTTGAGGTCCGTGACCGTCTGTTCGGATTGAAATCCGTGGATGTTTTTTTTTATTACTGTTGAACGGCATTCAGTACCTATTTATTTTATCAGACACGTTTAGAGAGATGTGGAGGAAAGCTTACATTTCAAGAGGCTTAATATACTAGCCTAGTGCGGAGGGGCGTTGAATGTTGAAGGTTGAGCGCTTGAGCGATGAATGTCATTGTCATTGTCAAGTTTGCAAGCGACGCGCGTCCTTGACCACGTGATACGTACACGATCTGGGCCCGGCTCCTGTAGAATGCTCATTGGGAGCGGAATTATGATTAAAAAATAACAGACCGTACTAGAGAACCGTCCAAGTAATACTTAGATCATCCCTCATGTGTTGGTGGGGCAGATCAGCGTGAATAAAATTGATGAGATGCGAAATGAGTAAAAGTCAGACAGATTGTCTGTCAACGTTGACATTGCACTTGTAAACACAACAGCAGCAGTCTAAACGAGTCTAAACTATGGCCCGGGCTACAGGAATATGGTGTCGGATATGGGGCACCGTCATTAATTATATGTTATTACACGGAATCGACGGCTACAAGTATGGTACAATTATTATAAGTTTTCCAAGTTTCCTCGAGGAAAATCCATCAAGGCTACGCATGCATACCAGCCCGGCATGCGCAACATCACTAGACTCGCCGCTCAAGCTCTTGAATAAAACCTACTGATCTATCAGAGCGGTTCGTGGGGGATATAATAGCCGGTCACATAGGTACTACCTGGATCACTCCCTGGCAGTCGCTATCTGCGAAAAAAATTTCCCCTAGGAGCCCCGCTGGGGGGCAGGTAAAGGTACGTGGGGAAGTTGAAGCCTGGTATTTGAGGGAATCGCAGATCCTCTGTCCCCTTTGAGATTGAGGCTTCATTTTGTTATAGACAGAATAGTGTGTCACGGTGCGGCATATTCCGAGTCCAAAATGTATATTTTTAGACTCGGTATATTACCATCTGAGAAATTTAAGCTCTAAGCTCGCGGCGATTGCCGTGAACTTTTCGGCAACTCCCTTCAAGCTTTCTCCTCCTTCAAGTCAATGCCCTTCCTTCGCTGTGTCGTCATCAGCCCGCCCCCTATCACCTTCAATAACTCACTGACTTCCAATCGTGTCATTCATTTGTATTCGCCATCGGCCCGTTTCCATCGGCTGTCCGCTCCCATTGAACTCGGCTCTACTCCGACCATTGCATGTCGCACCGCGTCTCCCTGCAACTCCAAATCGTTTTAATCGAGGTACAATGAGTGTCCAGTTCTTCTAGCCCGAAATCATCCCCGTCCGTCCGTTGCTGATTCCTACGTCTTCAGTCTCCCCCGACCCATTCCTGCCGTTTATCCACACTTGACACATACGCGAGGACGCCACGGAGCGGAACGGGGCGTGCGAAGGCGGACCTGGAGAGCTACCAGTCGGAATCGGTGCACCCGCTCTTGGTCGAAGTCTGAACGTGAGTCACGCACATCCACTGTCATCGCTCAGATGCTCAACATCCCTTGTCTTTCTCCGAGTCTCCCGCATGTCTCGCAGCCGTGTCCCACTCTGCGTCCTCGCCATCACACGCCATCGACCTTGGGCATCTCGTGTAGAGATATCTCCTGCTCTCTAAGACCGGCCGGCCCCAACAAGGGCGTCAGCAAACTGCAGTTTTTAATTTGCGGGAATTAATATATCAGGTTATGTCGAGGTCTCCGCAAGGTCCTTACGCCCATACGTCCACGATGATACTCAATTCTTGGTTCTACAGTCCTGGTGGTCTATGGCTTCGGAATTCCAACCATTTTCGGTAAAGTTGTTTCAACTGAACAATCCTTCCTTCGTCCGTACTCCGTTCCCCTCTCGCATCATCCAGCGTCGTTGACATTTCATGTCGTTGGAATGCTCGTCAACACTGCTGTCAGCCATGCATGTATGCCTTGATAATGTATTGTGGATCCGTTCATGATCTCCGAGACGGCGCTTGCCATTGCTCGTAGGTACACTTCGTAGCTTTGTATGGCTCATAGGTCAGAAATATTATATTGATGGTGATGCCAAGGGGGTGACGCAGGGATGTTCCCTATTCCAAGTGAGGGCACGGTGATCGCTTATTACTTGAAGCCCGAGTGTGATGGAGTGAATAATTTGGCGGAATTACCATACTGATGGATCAATATCAGACCGGTATGCGACAGAACATATAAAACTCAACACCCCCCCCCTCCCTCGTCAACCATCCTTACACTTCGTATTAACCAAATTGCTTGCCTGTTCAAAAAACAACAAGGACCGCATGAACACTCGCCTGAAAGTGGGAAAAGAGGGAGAGCAAGGTAACTACCTAGTAGCCATTTAAATGCAGGATGATGCTAACCTGGTAATGCAAGTGCTCTATCGTATCCCCCCCTCTATATTCTACATACCCCGTCGTGCATTTTGTTCTGCATTCGGACAATTTATTATTGTCGCCCTGTTATGCGGTATAGCTCACCGCCAATGTCTGAGCTTGTCAAACCCGTCTTCCCGAAGCCTGTTGACATGGCATTTGTCCTTGAAAGTCGTCACCGTCAAGAATGCTTACTTCGCAGAAGCCAATATCTGCGGTCTTGCTTCCGTCATATGCCATTTTTCAAAAAAATTGTCGGTGGTCGGTGTCGTTTTAATGTTCGTGACTGGTGTAGTGTATTACATCGCAAGCCTCCTGTCCGTCAGTTTTCTGTCCGTCTACCGTGGACATTCGTCCCTATTTCGCTTACCCGTCGTTCAAGACATAGACTCAGTCGATACAAGTCTCTCTCAAATGTCCCAATCAGCGTCACCCCATTCGCTTGCCGAACTGTACGGGGGCGGTAGGGCTTATGTATTTTCCCTTGGTGAAATCGCTCCGTACCTATGTGATGACAACATCAATGCAATTACCTCTGATTCACTGCTCCGTTTCGAGGAACATGTAGACAGCTCGAAGCGGTCGTCGTATACATCACGTAATGATGTCGTCCTTGCAAGGGTGCCCCTCGGTTTGCTTGCTCAACACATCGCAATGAACTCAATGCGCCGAATTGCGCGTATGCATCATGTATCCATACCAGGCCATGTAACGAAGGCCGAAATGCCAACCTTTTTCACAGAACATAATTGCATTAGCTGTAACGTATTTATGACTGTGTTTTCTGTGTCGCCAAGTCATCGGGAAACAGATTTCGCAAAACGCATAGATAAGAAAATCCGTGAAGAACCCGAGAATATGCCCGCAACCACTTACCCGCGCTTTCTTCATGATGATATAAAGGGGGATCAACTTTTAGGGGATACTTCAAAATTTCCACCAGCACCGCTAAGCAAAGACAGCGCGGCCGCCATAATCGCTGGATTTTGTAAGGACTCTTCCCCTGAATGTTTTGAAGAATCAGGCTGTGCGGTTTGTGGCCAACTGGTCCTAGTAAGCCAACTTAGCCCGTTGAAAAATGTCAGAGGAATGTTGAAGATCCTCGAAGCGTCTGGAATAACCAGGGTTGAGCGTAAAACAAAGACTGAAAAGGTGCGAGAATATAAAGGACCTGTCCTAGATCACGAGTGCAGCCATATCTGCCTACCGTGCCGTACCTCGATAAGAAAGGGCAAAATCCCTCGCGGAGCACTGGTCGATGGGCTTTGGCTAGGGAAAGCGCCAATGGAGCTGACCCGGCTTCGCTTTGTCGAAAAGATGCTTGTCGCGCGCGTGCGCCATAACAGCTGCTTTGTGAGAGTAGCTTCCGGTTTAAGTAAAATGGTTTCTCATGCTGTTGCGTTCGAATCACCTGTGCCAAAGATATATAATGTATTGCCACCACCCATTGAGGACATGGACGATGTCCTTGCCATCCTGTTCACAGGTCCATGCAAACCTACAGCAAAGGACTTAGAGCGGACACCATTGCTGGTGCGAAGGAAAGAAGTGACCATTGCGCTGGAATGGTTGAAACTTAACCATGTTGATTACAATGACATAGAAATATCGCATGAAAATCTGGCACAATACCCAGAGGGCATGCCGCCAGTGTCTGTCGAATATCGTGAGTCAACGACGAACAAGGTTGCCGAGGGAATGAGTGTGTTCGATCAGGAGGATGAGGACGGAACGGCCACTGGTGACTGTCCATTTATTGTCCATGGTTTGACAGGTGAGCAGCTGGATAGCAAATCCGCGAATGCCTTGAAAGGCATCGCGCTGAGACACCTACACAGTGGCGGAAAAATTTTGGCGGTTGGTCACTCAACGAAAATCGAGTCTATTTACAACAACCCAGAACTGTACCCACAAATGTTTCCGTGGCTTTTTCCGTATGGTCTGGGCGGCATCGGGACCACGAGTCTCTCAGACTCTGAGCACAAGCGGCGCCTCTTGATGTACCATGATAAGCGGTTCCAAACGGATGTCAATTTTCCCTTCGTGGCGTTCAGTCACGAGCAGGTGAAGGCAAGCTCAACAGGCAGCTTTCTCCTTGCCGAGACGAAACGATTCCATGACATAACCGATCGTTTGCTTAATGTTGACCAGGAAGTGTTGGGCGCTTTAGCGACGAGAATGGCAGGGGGTGAGATCATTAAGCCGACGACGCCAGAGGAAAAGGAGTGTTTCCAAGTGATGCACGACCTAGATGGTGTCGGGAACAAGGTCAATGGTTCAACCACAAGTAAGAAGTACATGCGGAATGAGATATGGTCTTTGATTTCCTATATCGGTCCGCCCTCATGGTACATTACACTGTCACCTGCTGACGTCAAGCACCCAATATGTTTATACTATGCTGATACAGGTGAGAAATTTAGTCCAGACTTGAGACCAAATGATGAGCGGTTCGCGCTCATTGCCAAAAATCCAGTTGCGGGGGCTCGCTTCTTTCATTTGATGGTCAATTTATTCATTAAGCATGTTCTAGGCGTTGGAGAATCGCACCTTGGAGCTTACGGTCAGACCTCTGGATATTATGGAACTGTCGAGCAACAGGGACGTTTGACACTCCATCTGCACCTGTTGCTTTGGATACGCGGATGTGTATCCTTGCAAGAAATCCGTAATCGTATACTAAACCCCGAGTCTGATTTTCGTCAACGCATGATTGCCTACCTTGAATCGGCTCACAGGGGTGACTTCCTAACGGGGTCCCAGGAGGAAGTGGCGAAGCGGGTAGAAGTGGCATCCAGTCAGGAAGGATATTCGGACCCCACACAAACACTCCCTACGGCTCCACCAATGCCCTGTTGTCGAAGTTGTGGGGCTTGTGAGGATTGTAATACTTTGAGTGCGTGGTGGTCTTCATTTGATTCAACCGTCGATGATTTATTGCTGAAATCGAATGTGCACCGGTGTAGCACAAATAGAAATAAGGACGGAACGCCGAATAGATCAAGGCAATACACTGGTTGCCTAGACAACCAGTGGGGGACATGCAAAGCGCGTTTTCCCCGTCAGCTGTGTGAGGTAACGACCGTCGACGCTGAAACTGGTGCTATTGAAATGAAAAAATATGAGGCGATGATAAATACCATTACGGCGCTGGTGACGTACCTCGTTCGCTCAAATTCTGATGTTACTTGTCTGCAGTCGGGTACTGCCCTTAAAGCTGTAATCAAATATGTTACTGACTATGTCACTAAAATGTCTTTGAAAACGCATGTGATTTTCGATTCAGTTCGAGCTGTACTCACCCGTAATGCGGAGATGATTGGAGGGAGCACAACTCGTAAGGAGAAGGCACGTCGACTGATGACAAAAATCGTCAATACCTTGAGCGCGAGAATGGAGATGGGGTCACCTATGGTGTGCATGTACCTGTTAGGACATCCTGACCACTACAAAAGTCACGAGTTCGCGTTATTCTACTGGCAAAGCTACGTCAGGGAGGCGAGACGGTTCTGGCATGAAGAAGACGTTCACTGTGAAACGATGGCACCAGATAAGGTTGCCTTGATCAAACGGCATGGAAGGATCGTGGGGCTCTCACCTGTGTATGATTACATATATCGACCAGTCGAGTTGTCGAATATGTCCCTATATGATTGGATCCGGAGATGCCGCCGAGTTAAACTCCGAAAGAAGTCTGTTAAGTCTGAAGTAGCTGAATCCGAGGGTGATATCGACGCTGAGGAAGATAAGCGGACAGCTTGTGATGTTGACGCAACTTCAGACGATGACATGTCATCCTGCGAACCAGAATTTGGCGTACTAGAAGATGTAGATGATGAGCAAATGATTTCTAGTAATGATGCAAGTACGGGCACGATGGTTGATAGCATGTCATCTTGTAGCCCTGACCAGGTCTTTTTCGACGAAGACGTGATTGAAGGAGAGGCAACTGCGGTAAGTGCAGAAAAGATGGGTTTATTCGTTATGTTGGCATGTCACCCGTTGGCGGATACTCACGGCATGCATTGCGTCCGGGAAAAGGATGCATTGGTGCCCAATTTCGCTGGGCCAATGCTTCCACGGCCTGACCAGGGTGATCGTGAATACTACTGCTCAGCAATGCTTGCATTTTTTAAACCTTGGAGGAGTGGCGGCGATTTGAAGTCAAAGGAGGAGAGCTGGGACACGGCGTTTCTAAGATACCAATTTAGCAAACGACAAGAGGAACTTATGGTGAACTTCAACCTGAGATACGAATGCCTTGATGCAAGAGACGACTTTCAAGCGCAACTCCGTGCGGGTGCCCTGAACGTGCCCAACTGGATCGATGGCAGAGACGATGCCTTTGACAAAGAGGGACCGGATAATGCGCATAACATCGAAGGGAACTCCGAAGGTGTGCAACTGACGGAATTTGATCACGATATTGGTCAAGTTGGAAAACGCCATACGAAAAGGCAGACAGATATGTTAGCAATGAGGTCAGTAATGACATCGTCTGGCTGGGTAGATGCAATTACTGTTCCCAACAAGCCGAATAACACGAGCGGTCTCACGGATAATGTTAAAAAGAGCGCCGCCATGTGGCGGACTGAGATCCTCGACCTAAAACAGGCGATGATCGACTTGAGGGCACTGCGCGCTGGCGACTCGGGCAATCCACAGATTTGTGGCGTATTGTCTACACCCTCGGTTCCTCCGATTGAGTCAGGGAAAGTAAGAATAGTGGATAAGGCTTATCTAGAACGCTCGTATTGCTCACCTCAATCAAAGCAGACGATGGCCGTAGTGATCCAGGAATACGCTCTCAATGAAGGGCAGCTAAGGGCATTTCGCATTGTTGCGAATCACGCGTCCACGGCTCACTTAGAGCAATTGAAGATGTATATCGGAGGGATGGGTGGTACTGGAAAATCACAGGTACTCCGTGCATTAGTACAGTTTTTCAATTTGAGAAATGAATCCCATCGTTTCGCTGTAGTCGCACCTACAGGTAGTGCAGCAGCGTTATTGGGCGGTTCAACGTACCACTACTTGTTTGGTTTGAATGAAAGCGCAGATGAGAAAGTCTCAGGGACCCGATTGGCACAATTGATATCTCGATTGGAAGGAATAACACACCTGTTCTTCGATGAAGTTTCAATGTTGTCCTGCCGTGACCTACAACGGGTGAGCGCCAGGTTATGTCAAGTTTTCAATGAGCCGCAACTACCCTTTGGCGGTCTGAACATCATTTTCGCTGGCGATTTCGGCCAGCTCCCACCCGCTATCGGTGGTGAAAATGCGTCGTTATATAGTAGAGTCGTAGGATATAAGTCCACAAGTCGGTGGGATCAAGAGGCTGCTCTAGGGAAAGCGATATGGCACCAGATCACCACGGTAGTCATCTTGAGAGAAAATATGCGGCAGCGGACTCAGTCCACAGATGATGCGAAGCTTCGGGCCGCTCTAACTAATATGCGCTACAAAGCCTGCACACAGCAGGACCTTGCATTTTTACGTTCACGTATTTCTACGAACGTAAAAGGGCGTCAGTCAGTGAAGGACGATGTATTTAGGAATGTTTCCATAATAACTGCGTTGAATGTGCACAAAGATGAAATAAATCGGCTAGGTAGTTTCCGATTTTCTAAAGAGTCCGGTCAGCCTTTGATAGATTTCTATTCTGAGGACTCCCTAGTAGTTGCGCAAGAAAATCCTGGTTTGAAGACGCGGAGGTGGAGAACCCCTGGTAAAAAGAAATCGCTGGTGGTGATATCTGAGAACTTGCAGCAACTGTTGTGGCAACAGACTCACTGCGCTAACACAAAACATATCCCAGGCAAGTTGTCCCTATGCACAGGGATGCCCGTAATGATCAGGACCAACAGTGCAACCGAGTTGTGTATTACTAGAGGCCAAGAGGGCTGGGTATATGGGTGGCAGGCGGAGGTCGGCTCCCGTGGTCAAAATGTTCTTGGGGTGCTGTTTGTGAAACTAGCAAACCCACCGCAGTCAGTTAAATTCGATGGTCTGCCCGAAAATGTGGTCCCGTTGCTTAGAACAAGCACAACCACATTATGCAACCTGCCGGATGATTCAACCATCAGTGTCACACGCTCCCAGGTTGAGGTGTTGCCGAACTTCGCTATGACAGACTACGCGTCCCAGGGTAAGACAAGGGCATATAATGTGGTGGATTTGAATAATTGCTACCTGCACCAATCCTATTACACGGCCCTCTCTCGGAGCGCTTCCGCTGCTGGTACTATCATATTGCAGGGTTTTGACGCAAAAAAAATTACGGGAGGGGCGTCTGGGGCGCTACGTCAGGAATTCAGGGAGTTGGAATTTTTAGATGAAATAACGCGACTGACATATGAAGGCAATCTACACCCTTCAGTGACTGGAGATCGGAGGAACACGCTGATAGCTACGTATAGATTATTGAAAGGAGAGACTTATTTTCCTACGATGATTCATGGTGCACTACGATGGAGCAAGTCTGACCCATACCTTGGTGCCGATTTGCCTCCTATACCCTCGAGGATTCCAAAGCGTCGGGTGAGTGAGTCCGCCGAACAGAACAAGCATTCAAAGAAGATTAAACCGGAACCTGCATTCCAGAAGAAGCGCCACGAAATTGCGCAACACAGTATGCCATTGGGCACTAAATGGGAGGCCAACAGTTGCGCGTATGACGCGGTTGTGACAATCCTGTACAATGTATGGCGGGATGACACAATTGTTTGGACTGAAAGGTTCAATGCGCTTAACATGGAGTTGTTGGGAGTATTATCAACTGGATTTCAGAATCATATGAGTGGCAGGTATACATTGGAAAATGTAAGAGATTACTTTCGTAGAGCGTTGCACCGTTCAGCTGAAGGAAGGTTCATATGGGGACAGTTCGCAAGTGTTCATTCGATCGTAGAGTATGCGTTGCGTGCACGTGAACCCATTATATCTTCGGAGCTGAGATGCCCGAACGGCCATACAATGGACCGGAATACCATAGTATTGTTGAACAGCTGTCTGATAAATGCGGTTGTTACGCACCAAAACAGGGATAATAATGGTGGCTTTCGTGTGATCACATCTTCAAAATGCACTGCGTGTGACGGAAATCTTTATAGGCAATCATCCTATGTCCGCGCTCCACCTTTACTTGCGTTTGATGTGGCTGAGTGTGGTCCAGGTTATGTAGTGGAAGACAGAGTGTTAGTAGCTGTTGACAACCATTCATGGTCGTATAATCTTAGGGGTGTAATTTATTATGGGCATGCGCATTTTACGGCGCGCATCGTTACAACTGATGGCGTTGTCTGGTACTATGATGGGATACGAGATGACGCGCCTGTGATATGGGAAGCGGCCGCGACTACACTATTGAACATGTACCATTGCGGGACAGACGCCGCCATTTTGACTGTCTACGCAGTGGGATGAGGGAGATCACTTGGCTGATGGTTTTGAGTGCGCCGAGCAACTGTTAGTGGTGGTCGTATGTCCTGGGACGGAATGTGGAATAGAGACGCCCGAGGCTCCAAGGTAAGAGAGAGCGGGTGGGAGGGAGAAAAGGCGAATTGAATGGAAATAGATCATGAATGAACCATTGCTAACATCGAGAGGTATGCTTGTGAGACCTCAGACGACTTCGCCGCCGCGACCGGCCGAGCATCAATGCATCACGTGTCGCTCTTTTGTTGAAGAGCAACCAGCGACAAGGCTCGAAGTATATACGTCGATACGGCTATCGTGACATCGCACAAACTTCGCTGCCTCTCGATGGTGGACCCCGCGCTGGTATGTTTATTTCTTCTATGTAGTAAGAGTTGACTTACAAGCAAGGGAGATTGATCGTGGCTTCGACGGCGGCGGGAGCCATGTAGCTAGAAGACGGTCACGTCAACAGCCAGTGGAGGAAGGCGCCCATGAGCAGGGTATTAATAAAGAGGAGACATTGTAGGTGTTTAATTTCAGATGAAGCACATGTTGAATATTCTACATCCTTCTACGGATGGATTAATCTAGACCTCTCTCATCGACCTCCATATTTATTTTCTTTCTTTGCTCCTCCGTCTCGTAACCTACTCGGCGCTTGAGCGTAACAGCGGGGGTGGTTCGCAGGGTAGTTGCAGTCATTGATCGCTTCCTTGTAGCTTCCTGTAGTCGTATGTTCGGCTGTATCCACTAGTTGTTATGTATGACACGAACCTGACTGAAACTTGTGTCCAGCAGTGCGATTGCATGCAATATGCCCAACATCTTATACTTCTGTTTCTTTAAAGGAACGACAACAAACGACACTTGCACTTCGACGATGTCACCTTGCCGGAAGCTTTGGGGACCCGCTTTTACAAATCTACAATCACGTATGTCAACCAAATTGGCATTTCTAACCTGGATAATATATCAACCTACATTTTTTTCCCTTCTTCCTTGCTCTTTGTGTAGTACCCGACAATGTTCTCCTCGCCGTGAACGTAACCTTCCTTGAACATCGATTCAAGATAACCGTGGGGGTCTTCCTCTGTTTCAAATGGAATGTGCTCCATGCGTGGAGCGTCTCTCCTTGGCGTCAGGTAATGGTTTGACATCGGTAGACTTAGGTGTGATTGATGACTTGGTGTTTGCCAAACATCGGTATGCCAGACCTCGAGTGCGCCCTCTTGGAACTGTCTCTGAAACATGTCATAAATTTGATGTGTGGCTTCGACGGCAGCATCGAACATGGGACTCCCCAGGCCGGTTAAACTGACACTTTGCCTCAAAAATTTACACTGCCTGGGCGTGACACTGCTGGTCTATTAGACTCATTTCCCTAAACGTCTCAATGGAGGCTTACATCGGCTTTTCTTTGATTGCAGGGAAATCGACTTCGCTGATGATGCCAATAATGGTGAAAACTAGTTCTTCGGGTTCAAGTCCTTTGTTTTCCACCGCACTGCTTTTCTTGATGAGGCGCCAGGTTTGAGGGTGCTCAAATCGATCCACTCGGGTGTGGTCCGTTTGGGCAGGTGTCTGCCGCGATAAGTAAAGGCCATGTTTATATTCCAAGGAGTGACTGACTTTCAATACCATGCTGGCAAGTCGCCTGTCCTCTCCTTCTGGTGCACTACTGGTCAGTTGTTCCAGCGCATTTCCTGTTCATCGTCTGGTAACATATTCTACTTTGATGGGTCGGGGAACTCACGAGCGCCTTGCAAGTTATAATGGCAGTCCATGGTTTGTGGGTAATAAACGGCAGACTGCTGGGCGACAAGTTCTTGCTGGGTCCCAATTTTCGCTCATTTCTATTGGATAATATACCCCACTGTCGAAACTGTGTTCACAGACAAATTGAGTCGATATCCTGTTTCACTTCTGTTGACAGCATTGGATATTGTATCTCATCACCGCGATCCCCTTACATCCTCTTGGTCGAGCGTCTCTTCAGCTGACTCCCGGATCTCAGCTTCATTGCAACCCTCAAGACTCAGGTGAGCCAATATTGCTGCGTCCTCCGAGTCACTCCTATCAATTTCTGCTGGAACATTTGATACTTGAATATCATTGTAACATATTCATTTTATGTTCTGGTAATTTGATGGAGTGTTGATAACCAGTGTTGGAGTGGACAGCCGGTACTGTAACGGCCATTGCTTCCTGGGTGTTGCATGAATCGGGCATACCGGAGCGGCCGTGACGCCCGCGAAATATTTCACATATTTGACATGAGGGAATAACATTGATGTTCGCACTTCACGTATTTGACATGAGGGAATAACATTGATGTTCGCATTATTTGGGTCCAAGACACTCTGGGCTACCATGAACGTCTTTAACTTTATTCTGCCGTCTCACCGATCTTCAGCTATTCAATAGCTCGCCGCTTTTGATCAACTAGGGGCCTCGTCCGTGTGTGGTCGCCGTAGAAGAGTTGTCGGATAGTATGACATAAGAGCTGATAGTTAAACGCTGTATGATGGAGATGAAACGCTGCTAACAATAATGAAAGACAATGCAATGATATCCGCGCGGCAGTGATCACGAGCGCACGTAGTCCCGTTACCCGATTAAGTTCTGGGTATCACGGATATTGGCCCCAGAGAGGGACTTATGGCCTTAAAAGGGCATACGGTCCTATCAATGCCTCTTCAAACCCAATTGGCACCATCCAACTCCTGTACACTTATCGATCAACGTTTTACATGGCCCCGAGGAAAGCTGCTGGCTCAAAAGCTGCGGGAAAGCGGAGACGAGTCCAGTCTGACGATTCCGACATGTAATCTATTTGTCTGTCTTGCAGCCGTGTATTGACACTGGCCCGCAGCGAACTCCTTACTCCAGTCCCCGTCTCACCCAGAAAAAAGAAGGCCACTTCGAAGACACTCCACGCTTCAGAGGACATGCTTGCTGAGCCTGATTTCACGTACGTTGCCCTACTAGATTACAATTAGCTCTCATTGACCTGGCGTTGATAGTGCCGAACTGGATGCTATTCTCCAAGTGACCGCTGATGGACAAAATGTTACCGCAGCTCCCCTTAGTGTAGTAAACACTCCTAGGCCCCGTCCAGTGTTCGTCTTTTACGCTCTCCTCCCAGTGGTGACTTCATTTGACCCTGTACAGTCGATCCCGCACGAAAACAGAAAAGGCGAAACTCCTTGCCGGAGCGGCGTAAGTTTTCTGCTTCTCCTTGGTCACTACGACCGTTACCGACTCTTTTTAAGGACTGCCAGTAGTGCTAGCGTAAAATCCGGTACCCCGCCTGGTATGGGTTGCGTCGACAGCGATGACGATCTCCCTGAGGATGTGCCGCCCATGCAGTAAGTGGTGCCAGCATTATCTCAGTCCTAATGCGTACATCTGATTCACTCCAATGCCCATTGATAGTACCAAACATGCTGCCACGCCTAAGTCTACGGCGGCACCTATTCCTGCCGCTGTTCCGGGTAACCAGTGAGTGGAGTCAATTGAGTGTCATACCTAAGTAGAGTCTGACGTGCCGCATTCCTAATAGTAACCTTCAACTAGCGGAGTCTCTCTGCGATGATGTTGCCGATGAGTCAGATGGCCCTGCACATGCTGAAGGACAAGTCGAGTACGTCTTTCCACCGACTATCCGCATGTAAATTCAACACATATTATAGTGGATACAGCTCCGCGGCTTCCATCGAGGATGGCGACACGGTATCCGCCCGTTCGGGCAGCGTCGAACCGTAGGCAATTGCTCACTTGAGGCGCTCTGAATTCTGATAACCACGATAATAAGCTCTGCTGTCATGCAAAATATGATTATGCTCGGATCGACGGAGCCAGTCATGGTCAAGGATCTTCAACATCCAAAGTTGTACACGATCTACGACGAGTTGCCGATTCTGAAGTAAGTTACCCCCAGTATGTTCCGCCTCTATTTTATTTAGCCGTGTCTCTTAGCCAGTTCCGCGATGTCGTACTATTCGGGGGCCGGCCGAACGTCACTGTGGAGCGAGCGGATTTCGGGGTAGTCATTCGAGGTCTACCAAAACAGAGTGTTTTGTGAGTGTCGTATATCCTGCCCCTCGTGTTGCCATTTACTGAACCCGGATGCACACAGAATCATTCTATGTGCTTTGACATTCACGAGATTTGATTTTTTCGTAAATACCGCTCGAGTCAATCCCGACTGCTTGGGCATGGAGAGGCGACGGCTCGTCATCGCGAACACTACGACCCCAGCCGTGTGCATCATGGTGGGAACAGTTTCTTTCTGTGAACTGATTCAAGGATCATACAGTAGCGGTTCTTATACCTGCCACCGTATTGGTATTATTCCGTTCGCTCAGGAAATGCGAAGGGATACCTCCGTTTGGGGAGAGAAACTTGGCGGCTGGAATAATATTGTTGGGCCTGTAGAGTCTGGCGGGTTTGCGTTTCACACCCGCCCCAAGTCCTACACCCAACAAGTGCAATGTGAGTATGAATGTGGTACAGGTCACAGTTCCCTGCCTTATTGGTATTAAAACAGCGCCTCAAACTCCAAAGAAGAACCAGAGCAAAATGTCGGTGATGATTAGTATGAGCTCATCCTCGGGGACGCGGACCGCGGCTCCTATGGATGGTCGGGGATCTTACCTGTCATCACGCAGTTTTGAAGATCCTGGTGAGATATCGTCCCGTCTCTTTTAAAATGAAACTTAACGCATGACCTGACAGTCCCAATTTATGATGGACGTGGTAAAACGACGTCGCCATTCAAATTTACTGCCAGCGACTTCGATAGATTGACCGCTATGCCCTTATACAAGAAAGGGCGTGAAGAGCTACCAACCGATGCAATAGTTGCCGTGGGTTATACGCTCAATACGTACGACAGCCATTACGGCGGCGTCTCCACCGAGCAGCTCTCCGTCAATGTCCAGTTCGTGATTCTTCTCGCGATCAAGGCGACGTAAATATTCTGATGTAAAAATTCTGTGAACATATCTTTTACCATATAAATATAACTATCATGTCCTTATGCTTCGTCCGCATCATGTCGGCACCGCTCCTCCCAATCCGAAGTTACCATAGACCGTCCCAGCGCCTGTAGGATCCTTTCAGTATAGTTTCCAAACGTCCTTAGACTCACCGTCTAGCCTGCACAGCCTGGAAAATGCGTCTACAACGCCCAATGTGCCCATAGCATTGCATCAAGTTCCGATTTCACCCTCTCCGCTCCCAGTGCCACGAACGCAACTAGAACTTCTACCACTCGAAGGATTTAAGCCCCAACCTCGCGGTGATCGTCGCGAACTTTTCGGTAACTCCCTTCAAGCTTTTCCCCTTTATCATGCCCCTCACTGGCAAATTACAGCGTCCTTCCGTCCTAGTGTTCTCTCTGGCCGTGCCCGTTGCTGGTTATTTTTTTTTCTTTTCGCCTTCGTTCTCATGGCTAATGTGAATCAAGGCAGCATGTCGTTAATCCACCTATTACCCTCTCATGTTTGGTATCCCATATCGGATAACGCCAACGATATGACATATCCCCTCGCAACTGGTATAACTCCTGTCTTGATCCTCTCTTGTCGTAAGATTACCCCCACCGTCCCCCGACCACCGCAACAGGAAGTCTGTCAACATGTTCCGTGAGCAGTTGGCCGCGGTCCGTTCTGTGTGCATGGTCATGTACCCGTCGCACAGTAGAGAGATGAGCCGCAACATGATGATTGCGAGCGGCTGCCTGTACCCGTCGCACAGTAGAGAGATGAGCCGCAACATGATGATTGCGAGCGGCTGCCGAACAAACCAGCGCGAAGATTCGGAGGCTGCCGGGAGTAGGGGTAGTCCATGTGTGCACACGACGTTACCATGCGTAGCTTGAGGGGTTCGTCGCCGTTCGTGGCCGTCATCGTAGGACTTCACTTTCGGAGTTGATACAAAACAATGTACATATTTTAATAATGATAATTAGATGAAAACCGTCAACGTCACGGAGAGATGCGAAAGAACTGGAAACTCTCTCATAACTAACCTCTATTTCAGCCATTGCGGGGTGAAACAATAGTGAATTTCACAGACTTTGCCCTCCGCAGTGGCTTGGACAGCGAACGGATGGATTGGCATCCAGGTGGCAAAGCATGTCGATGGGCCGTTGCTTGTAAGCGAGCCTGATGCTATGCCTCTGCCGATTGACATTCACCACTCTTGCATCATATTCACGTCAGCCCCGCTCGCATCAAATTGGTCATTAGTTCATGATGGGGTCCGTCTCCTGCTTGATCACCCACACCGCGCAGCGGCTCGATTCTTGTTCAACTCCTCTTGAACGGTGGCCAACCGCCTTGCTCGCGCCACCAGGCACTCTTCCATCCGACGCCATTATGCACTCATAGTGGTATTCAAGTACCGATCAGCCGAACTGATATTGGTGATCACATCGATCGAGGGGTTAGCTTGTGCTTATGTTTGCGCCCGTGATACACTTTTTCGTGATATATAAGGTGTGGGACGGGACATGAGACCGCCTAACTTGACAATTCTTTCACCTACTATCAGTTTAACTTTTATCACCCCCGCCTTATGACTCTTGCACGACGCACGAGGGTAACGGAAGCAATCCGTTGGCTAAAGGAGCACATTCACTGTCAAGGTTTTATCACCTCCGGAGAACAGCCCGACATTCTGCTTGACACACCGGGTTTAATGCGAAACGAGGGCTTGTCCAATCCAGACGGTCGGTTCAGTCTCGTCATTTGTTGCTCTTTCCTGACGTTAAATAGTAGAGGACTATAGTGATATGCCCCCGTTGGGAGATTTAGAATCGGCCGATGAGGCAGAATCCTCACCTATCTTGCTCGGTTATGTGATGTGTTACGCGTTAAAGCAGGACCGGTACACGTCCTGAACCATGCAACTTGTGAAATATTGAAAAGTGCTGACAATACATGTTGCCGAGAATTAGCATCAATAAACTTGAAACAAATGGAAACTGAGGCGATTGATCGCCACCCCCCTCTAGCTAAACCCTCCTGTAACTGAGCCAAGAATCCTTCCTGGATGTGTGGCCTCTCTACCAACCCCGAGAGTGACGTGCCTAACTCTACATGAGGCGGAAGCCCTGGATAACGTCTCCGTGGAACAGAGGGTTTGCAAATCCCTCCGAGATAGATATTCGCCATCGGCGCAACGACGGAGGGTAGGTGAAAGGTAGCATGCCTTGGACAATGCAAGTGCAATACACCGAACCCCTTTCTCGTCTTAGGGGCGTCCTAATCTCGGAAGCCAAGTGGGATGAATTGATGAGAAAATGAGGGTGGCCGTCTTTTGATGGGAACACATAAAGGTAAAGGTAACGATGTGTCTGTCCTTGTCAAGAATGTTCAGCTCCCTCCGTAATACGCTCTTGCACTGTCGCTCGTACCTTTCACATCCTTCGTTTTTGCATTCGGTCGCCTGGACCACCAATGGCTCCAAATCCATTCTAACGGACATTGACGCTTCTGGGCCCCTCTCTGCGTCCGTGGTGGTCGTGGTCGCCGAGCTGCTTTCTTCAACCCTGGCTGACAGGGGTGGAACTTTGTCGCTGAGTGGGGAGGGAGTTGAGAGGACATTGGTATGGAGGTTGTTGTTGCAGCGCCCAAGCGACGAGGCATTCCGTGGCGATTTCGACCACGCTGTCAATGTTCTTCGTTTGCTGCAACAACGAGTGGCGGGCGCGGGTGAGGTAGCTCAAGGTTTGTTGATAGATGAGGGTCTTTCCTCTCAACTCAATCTCCATACCGGTGCGTCATGGGATGTCCTGCCTCAGCCCGTCCACTAACATCTGACTTTCAGACATTACTCTCACCGAGGGACCCTTCGTAGTCCACGACATAGACGACGAACGTTTTCATCCATTGGACATCATCTATCGACTTGATGGAGCACTGGTCGAGGCATACTTCAGGATTGGTCACAGCATACAGTATGATCAGGAATGCCTCGTCAACAATTTCGAGGGAATGCTTGAGCACCTGATTGTGTTGGACCGCCCTTCTGCCACTGTGTTAGAGCATGCTTCCGTGGATGAACCCAGACGGGCCTCTCGTTCCAATATTTTGCGATTGGCTTGATTTATTCCGCGGGCATTAGTATAGCTCCCCTGTCTCACGTATGTAATGGTTTTATTCCTGTCAACCTCAACTTGCAGAAATTAGTATGATGACTTGCTTATAATTGCCGCAGCCTTGAATTACACCGGAGCAGCCCTGTTTCTGTTAGTAGGATTGAGCAACAGGCTCTATTCAGAGCGTCGACTGTGACTTACAGTGTAGGTGGCACAGGTGGAGTGCTCAAGTTGAAGCGGGGTTTGTTGATACTATTATTTGTTGGGTGGACTCGGGTATGCCGTGCAAAGCAGCGGCCCTCACCCTCAAGTCCTAATAACTCTTACCCGTAGTCTGCACCGAAGGTGATACCCAAATCAATATCGGTGACGGGTCTCGCAAGAACTGCGGCGTGGTGTAGGGGAATATCACATCGTTGACCGCCGAGTAGTCTGTGCGAGTGAGAGTCAGTGAGCTCGGACGGTTGGTTTGAGTGTTTGACGAAAGACGCAAAAGGGCCACAGTGGATTCGTTTCAAAGTCCGCTCACCCTACAAACTGGTCAATGTGTATTCGGTGAGCAGCGATATCACTGAAGATTGGAATACTGAAATCTTGACTCTTCGCCACGAGGTATCCATGTAGCCCCATTATAATGTTGCAGGGGAATTCCAGCCGTGCCTGTTATAATGTGTCTGCATCTCTACCATAGCTAGGGCAAATTATAATGTACACTAGGGATGAATTATAATGATTGAATTATCAGCAGGATTGGTAGTATGCCCGCATTAGGAGCGGACCCTGACCTGCCCATTAGTAATCCGATCAAATCCCAGCATTGCCCGCCCCAGCCCGCCCTCCAGGGGTCGGGTTCTCCCGCCCCCAGCGGATCTTTGCGCGCAGGGACGCGTTAGAAAGCGTGTACAATCCGCTCAAGAACGCGCTAATTTTCGAGCAATTCCGTGGAGAAGTGGCTAGGATCGAGCGATTTTAAAATAAACATGCATTTGGACCGTTTTTGTTATATAAAATTACTGAACCGGCGGATTCTAGCGGTAAGGGACGCGTCTAAAAGCGATTCTAAACCGCTTCCGATCCGCCCCTGCCTCATCTTATTCCGTGGAGAAATGACTTCTGCACAAACCACCCATCCCCAGATAACCCCCTTCCTGAGATAATACACAAACCAATAAGCTTATAAAAGGTTTAGCATATTTTATGAGGGTCATGGATCACTTATTCATCTCCCATGGGGCCCATATGAAATTATTCTGGCAGTGGATGAACCCAGTACCCAAGACTTTCAAGATAATCATAGGCTAGACTAACTCCAAGCTCAAGGCAAATACAGTTTCATCTGACTTTTATAATATATACTCTGCTTACTTCCCAGAAGCAGTAGATGGCTTCATGGGTGCTATATACTAGGTTTTGTGTGTTTATATATGGTATTTAGTAGGGAGGATGATGTTCTGTGGGCAAAATATCCATATGTTATCCCAATAAAATAAGCATATTGGTTTGGGATATGATATTTAATTATGATGGGACCCAAAAGAAGTCTGGGGAGTGATGAGATGTCAAAGGAAGTCCAGATGTTGATGGGATGTCAAAAAGAAGCAGCTCAAATAATAATGGTCCCCTAGGACCCCCCTCATTATAATGTGTCCAGCCATGTATGTATTATTATTAGAAGCAATAATTGCCATTTGCTTGCAGTATTCTGAGTGCACATTATAATTCCCCCAAGCTATGGCAGACATAGTGGTACATTATAACGTGCACAGCTGGAATTTCCCCATGAAATAATAATGAGGCTACAGGGACTGTTGTCGCCACTCAGCTAGATCGGGGACAGGACCAATCATAGCCATGACAGGGGATAATCGATACGCACTCGGGGTATCCGGCACCGCACCCCAGTGGCCGCTTTGCTTGCAAGGTCACTGAAGTCTGAGTTAATTGCAGCTGCCAGTGGCCCGCCTAAGAATTCCGGCCACGTAGTCCACGATGGCTCGACGGATAGATGACTTTTCTCAGTGGTATCGTGACGGATATGGAGTAAATGTACGTCCACTACTTCAGCCCTTTCAACATTTCTAATATATATTCAGAAGGTTGGCCGCCATGTTTGGTCCCGTCCTGTAGAGCCCCCAGAGTCTTGACTGTAATGCACGTAACGTACCAATCCCATACTGATTTACCCTCCCTCCTGGCATGACGTGGCATGACACCGGCTCTTCAAGATTCCGAGTCGATGCCATCAAACATTTGAGGTGAGAAAGATCAGAGATCTCAAGATAAGCGCCCTAGTACCATGCGTACCATAAAGTCACTTCCCAGCACTGCAAACCAACGTGCATTTTTCTCCAGCAGCTCTCACCCATGGACATCGTTGGCACTATTGCAAGCACGATCGACCTCGTTAAAACGATCGCCAGCTATATTCAAGCCGTCAAGGGCGCCAAGAAGGAACGGCTGAAGTTATATTCAGAGGTCTCTGCCCTTGAAGTCCTTCTCGAAACACTGCATGGCCGACTCAATAATACGATCACCAGCGTCAACGACAATGACGTCTCAAATAAATTGATAGAGGCTGGTATCAGAGACCTGCTTCTTCGATGTTGCGAGGACCTGAGACATATTGCGAGGGAGCTGGAGCGTATCGCATCGTCTGTGGGAGCTAGAAAATCGACCTCGCTCCTAGAGATAATGAAGGATGTTACCTGGCCATTCCGTCAAGAGGATATTAGGGAAATGTTGGGCAGGATCGAACGCTTAAAGTCCCTAATCTCGCTTGCGCTTCAGACGTCACTAATGTGGGTAGCTATTATTGCAGTAGGGAGTAAGATTTATGCTGAAGCTTGAGAGACCAGGGAGTTCGTCAAGGAGACCCGCAATGAGCTTACGAAATTGGGACTGGATGTAAAGGCCATTGTTTCAACCCTCGAAGCAGCTCAGACAGGTGCGTTGACACGGGCCGTTCTTATAAACTACCGCGTCTAATGTTCCACCAGCGCACATGAAGGTGACTGAGTCACTTCGCATGGATCTCCGCAATCTGGTCGTTGAGTCCCGGGGTTCCACTGCTAGCATTGTAAAGATTGAGGACGCGATTATTACAATAGGCAGAGACCAGCAAGGCAAGCCATAGTCAGAGCGGTCAAATGACAGCGAGCTCACTCTCGTCCAGATCATATGATGAGAGGAGATCGGATCCAGGCTGATGTTACAATCATCAAGGAGAGCATGTACAGTACGTATATGCAGATTACCCAGGAACCTGAAGAAGCGACTCACGAACTCACACCAGACCAGGAACACCAGGATCTTGTCAAGTGGCTCTCGCCACTCGACTTCGGTGAAAAACACAATGCGATATTCGAGAAACGCGCTCGTGATACTGGAGAATGGTTCCTCCAGCACCCAAAATTCCTTGCCTGGGGACGGGGCGACCTGGGGTACAAGACCCTGTGGTGCCCTGGGAATCGTGAGTGGTTTTGACACCAGCCATCTCAAGCTGGTGTTTACCCAATTATTGTAGCGGGAGTAGGAAAGTCAGTTCTGGCGTGAGCATCACCCCAATCTATTTCTCTCGTGCGGTACGCTGATGTATTTCATCAAAGATCACTCGTCATCAATGAGCGGAGAAGAGCAATTCCTGAGAACGCAGCCTTGGTATTCATTTACTTTGAGTACAAGATGAAGTACACGGTGTTGCAGCTTGCTGAGGTGGTCTTGAAACAACTCATTCGACGACAGATAACGCAATCGAGCCTAGAGTCACTACGGAAACACAAGGCGGAAATCCGTCCAACATCTGAAGAGCTTTTCAACATATTGAAGATTGAGGTGGAGACTTACGATCGTGTCCTCATCGTGATTGATGCATTAGACGAAGCTGATATCGGAATCTGGGCCTCACTTCTCGAACACCTCCAGGCGTTACCCAACATCAGTCTCCTTGCCACCTCCCGGGACACAGGTGAGATCGGGTTGGAATTGCAGTCATACCAACGCCTCGACATCACGGTTGACGAAGGAGACATGAAGAAATATGTTGAAGGGCGGCTCGAATCTAGCCCGAAGTTCAAACAGTTATTAGGGAAATGCAATAGAGACATTCACGACGAAATTATCACTGAAATTACTCTGAAGGCAGATGGCATGTACGTAGCCCATTATTTGTTCTGGAAGCTATGGGAGTCAAGCTCAATGACTGGCAATCTACTTCACAGGTTTCTATTGGCCCAGCTGCACATGAACTCCCTCGAGACGAAACTCAGAGTCAAGGATCTGCGTCGGGCTTTGGACGAACTACCCAAGACCCTAGATGCTACATACAATGAGGCAATGTCGCGGATCGACACTAATGATGACCACAAGGCACTTGCCTATCAAATCATCTCTTGGCTCATCCATGCCGCCCAGCCCATGACAATACAGGATCTTCAATATGCACTGGCCGTCGAAGATGGAATGACGGCCCTGGACACCGATGACCTCTACAATGAAGCCTTCCTCACTTCGATATGTGTCGGTTTGGTCGTCCTACGAGAAGACACTGTGACTGCTGACACAAGTAGCAAAATTGTTGGATTTGTCCGTAAGTTATTCATACGATCATGGATCTTCAAGCCAATGACAGTATATTCAGACTACACAACACAGCAATATTTCCTGCGCAGTCCCAATCCCCCCGCAAAATTTGATGATTCTCCCGATTTTGCAATCACTTGTCTCCGCTACCTCGCTTTCGACATTTTTAAAACTGATATGCCACTCAGCGAAGAAAGTAAAAAACAGCTCAGAGAAACCCCTTTTACCTCGTATGCTACATTGTCTTGGGGGATACATGCGCGCAAGCATTGGGACAGTAGAATTGTCCAAGATCTAGCCACGGAACTGTTGCAGGACAATCAAAGGGTCATGACGGTTGGCTCTCTTACCTTCAATGACGCCAAACACCCCTCTGCAATCCACCTTTCCACATATTTCGGGCTGGAAGACTACATGAAATCCTTGCTGGACAATGGCTGTGATATCAACTTGAAGGATTCTGACGGTGACACAATAGTATCATATGCGGCAATATATGGCCAAGAAGGAATTATGCGGCTGCTACTGGCGAGAGAAGGTGTCGATGTCAACCCAATGGGATGGAGGAACTTTACTCCGCTAGCCCGAGCAATACTTGTGGGGCATGAGGCAATTGTGCGGCTGCTGTTGGAGACTCGGATGAATGACCTAGATGTCAACCGATGCAACGATGTCGGGAACACACCAGTCTTCATTGCAGCATCAATGGGATACAATGGGATTGTGGAGCTCCTGCTAGCGCAAGATGGTGTGGACATCAATTTGCAAAGCCAAGATGGGTGGACGCCATTATTGATGGCGATATTTCGGGGGCATGAAACGACCGTACGGCTGCTGTTGGCGAGGAATGACCTGGATGTCAATCTGCGCAGCAGTTCTGGGAATGCAGTCTCCTTTGCAGCGTGGATGGGTCATAGTGGGATTATGGAGCTCCTGCTAGCGCGGGATGGCGTAGACATCAATTTGCAAGACCGGAATGGCTACACACCATTATCGCTTGCAGTGAATAGCAAGCACGAAGCAGTCGTGCGGCTGCTGTTGGCGAGGGATGACCTGGATGTCAATCTGCGCAACAATTCTGGGAACACAGCAGTCCTCATTGCAGCGTTAATAGGACACGGTGAGATTATGGAGCTCCTGCTAGCGCGAGATGGCGTGGACATCAATTTGCAAGATCAGGATGGGGACACACCGTTATCAATTGCAGTGAATCAGGGGCACAAAGCAGCCGTGCGGCTGCTGTTGGCGAGGAATGACCTGGATGTCAATCTGCGCAACAATTCTAGGAATGCGCCAATCTTCATTGCGGTGTTGATGGGACACAGTCAGATTGTGGAGCTCCTGCTAGCGCGAGATGATATGGACATCAATTTGCAAGACCAGGACGGAGACATACCATTATCGGTCGCAGTGAATCAGGGGCGCGAAGCAGTCGTGCGGCTGCTGTTGGCGAAGGATGACCTGGATGTCAATCTGCGTAATAATTCTGGGGACACACCAGTCTTCATTGCAGCGTTAATAGGACATGGCGGGATTTTGGAGCTCCTGCTAGCGCGAGACGGTGTAGATATCAATTTGCAAGGCAAGAACGGGCACACACCATTGTCAATTGGGGTGAATCAGGGGCATGAAGCGGTTGTGCGGCTGCTGTTGGCGAGGAATGACTTGGATGTCAATCTGCGCAACGAATCCGGTAATACGCCAGTCTTCATTGCGGCGTCAATCGGAAACAGTAGGGTTGTGGGGCTCCTGCTAGCACGAGATGGTGTGGACATCAATTTGCAAAACCGGTATGAGGAAACACCATTATCAATCGCGGTAGATCGGGGACACGAAGCGGTCGTGCGGCTGCTGTTGGCGAGGAATGACCTAGATGTCAATCGATACAATAATTCCAGGACCACGTCGATTACCCTGGCGGCGTCGAATGGACACAGAAGAATTGTGGAACTCCTGCTAGCACGAAATGATGTAGACATCAATTCGCAGGGTCAGGACGGGGCCACACCACTATCAGTTGCGTTATACAAGGGGCATGAGGCAATCATCCAGCTGCTGCTGGCAAGAGCTGATCTGAATTCCAGCTGGGGAGGCAAGAACGGTATTACATACTTGGCTATCGCAGCGTTCCGCAACAATGAAGAGGTTGCCAAATGGTTCCTGGCCAAAGGCAACGCGAATGTCAACTCGATGGACTCGAAGGGTCGGGGGCCACTGGCTTATGCAGCTCACCAGGGTAACAACGCGGTTGTGAAGCTCCTCTTGGATCAAGATGGTATTCATGTAAACCTAGTCGACTTAAATGGCAAGACACCCCTTGATTATGCCATCCGCGAACATCGGGAGCGTACCATCGAGTTACTGCGGGCAGCGGGTGGTTGCACGAACGCAGAGTCTACTAGGGAGGAGGCGGGTGGGAATGTGGAGGAGGATAGGAAGGGGGATGAAGATAGGGAAGGCGATAAAGATGGGGAAGATGATAAAGACAGGAAAGGGGAAGAAGACAAGACAGTCGGAGAAGATAGGAAAGACGACAAGGGCAGGAAAGATGAATAAGATAAAACGGTCAGAGTGGATTGAAAAGATAGAGACGATGGGGAAGACGAGGAGGTTAACGGGGTGGAAGTGAATGCGAAAGGGGATGCGGGGGTTGGGAACGGGAAAGGTCTGGGCAGGGTTACATAATTGCTTTACTTCGCGCTCTTGTTTATTTTCCTCTACTTTAACACCAACGGTAATTGAAGATTAAGTGTATTCCATTATTTTACCATTCAAAGTGGAACATGAAGTGGGAAACACGGGTGTGGCGGCCGGGCTATGGCATAGTGGAACAACAAGCAAGGTCCATGGGTATTAAAACTGTTGCATTTCTTACCATGAGCTGGCCATACCATCTGAATGGGGAGAGACTATGTAAATGATAAGAATGAAAGACACGGCGAAGTGGTAAACGAACCTGCAATCGCGTGGTATTGCGGGAAATGGTTGATCATTGGTAGTCCAAGGATGTCCATGTGATAAACTAAAACTCGCAAACTTGGTTGGGGCCTGGGGGGCTGGTTGGTCCAAGAGCTGGTATAGATGCTGAGCGAGAGGGAGCCGAACCAGGTATAAGTGATGTTTCCAGCTGGAATCACGAGTGGGACCTGTCGAATCCCAAACTAGGTCTACTGAGTCCGAATTCGGAATGATTAAATCCAATGCGAGGAACGCTCGGACATAGCGCACCAGTCCATAGATCCAATAGTCAAGACCACACCCAACATCTTGTATGCGACACGCGGCCCTGCTCATTTCCGTCCCTCCTGTCGCCGCCCTCTCAAAACGTCTCGCACCCATCAATTTAGGAACGATTCAATCTACGCGCGAGTCGGTACAATGAGATACCAAGCAGGAGGGTAGGGCTTACATTGATATCATCGAACGGTAGTTGTGATTGGCTGTGCGGATCAGCGGGGCTACGCAATTCTACACTTGTGCGGGAATAGCGGGAATAGGCCTTGACAGAGACGACGAAGTGGCCAATCCGCATGACGAGAGGCTATGAGGCGATGTTATGCGCGGTGGAGAACGCAAATGCCTCCAAATGCACGATTTAAAGTTGAGGCAAGCCGCAATAGCAGTGAGGGATGTAGTCAGTCGTCTGGTCGACTGAAAATACGGTTTAGGTGTTGTTTGTCAACAAGTTGGGGTGTTTGGCAAGGGCTTTCAAATCAGAAATCATTGCTTGTTTGATCACCCTTCGATCCATGCACCACGCGCCGTCGACATGTCCTTCACGCTTCAGACGTTAAATGCTTTGGGTGTCATAATGTGGGTATTCGACGATATACTCACCTTCGAAGAGCTATGTTCTTTGTCCAGCTTTAATTTATTGGCATCCGTCGCACTTCTCAGTGAATCTTCGGGGCCTCGCACTCGAACATTTGTAGGTCAAGCTTCACTCTTAAACGGCTGGGGGGTCACTGATCTTTCAGGTCCGTCTCAGCTATTTCATGGCTCTTTAGGAGCCGCCATGTCAAGAATTGTCACAGCGCTTATGGTTCGCACATTGTCTAAGCATTCGGGGCGCCCCCTGCTTCGCGGTCTGAGGAACTGCCGTCATACCAAGCCTAAAGGGCGAGGAGTGGTTAGGGACTTTTTTCGGAGTAAGTCGAATTATTTTCACTTTTTCATACTTCTGCGTCTCAGGCGCGTCATCTTCGGGCGTTAATGTTTATATCTGTCAGAGGTCAACCCGAATCCCACCGCCCCGCGCGGGTAAACATAATTTCTCCCACTTTGTTTCCTGGGTGTGATTATTCACCACGCCCCAGAACGGCCCATCCAGCAGTTCCCTCATATTCCTCACAATAGTTTTATAAACCAGTCACTGCGGCGTAAGAGGAATCAATCAAGTACGGCCCGCTCCCGTGTTAATGTCAAAGCGGCCTCCCTTCGTTAATTCATTTGGGCCGTTATCTCTACCCCGAAATCTAAACACCCCCATAATTGTACGTCGAATATAAATAATATCGCGATACTCACTAACTCCGATAGGTTCTGGCTAGTTTTATCATCCGAACGGTACGTATGTAAGCGTTTCCCCGTTCCTGCTGACCATCGAGGTAATCGTGACTCTAGGTATATCGACTCTTGTAATGACACACGTCAGTTCACCTACTTGAATTCCCCACATTTGACCGGGCACCATATGGAAGGCCACTCAACACACTATGAGCTCAACATTCGTTCATATGTCAGTGTTCATCGGCTCCGGATGCCTTGGCCAGTCCTGCTTTAAACCGGCTAATTTTCGCACTAATGATAACTTACAATGATTCCAGTTGGGACCCATTAACCGGTAAGATCTTGGACAAAAGTGCATTGACGAGGCGGCGAGAATGAGGCGGCATATAGTACCCAGAGGGCCGCCGTATCAAATTTCTCGCTGGCCATCCCTATCCAATTCATTGGGGGCGAAATTAGCGTGGCACTTGGCACTCTGTGCCTATGAGCTGCAGTATGTGCCCATTGGCACTCGATCTCACCGCAAGGATTTTGGTAATAACAATCTTACCCTCCAGGCCAGAGCTATCCTCCGCCTATCTGTTGTTTGTAGAATCGATGTTACGCACTCGCAGAGGACTGAGGTAATTAGTATGTTTAGGTACATTGTTTGCGGACAAAGCTGAATTTTCTGACACGTTGCGTCTGCCCAGCCTCTGGTTCTACAACGTACATACATTACTGCACATGCGTAAGTGACGCGTTTCGAGCGATACACTTGATAGCAATAACACGAGTACAAATTCGGAGAAGCAGGCATTCATTGACCCCTGGCATTCTATTATCGCTATGTTGATGGGGCCGACGTGCGGAACCCAGAGGACCAGCAGCGACAACCAGCAGAACCTATATAAACAATCGGGGCGATATATATTATGTCGTAGCTCAGCCTCGAAGACCAGTGTTCTGTGATACAGTGCAGCCAATTTAAGTATTGGTACCGCTGACCAGGTGTGTACTACCCGCTACTAGTATCATGTCATTGACAGCTAGAAGTAATGTCCATTCTTGGTCGATATTCCCGATGGCGTCTTCCACATCGCTAGCATTGGGGTTACCCTCAAGGATTGTCGGGTCTTACACTTTATACCCAGACAGTGATAGTATGGTCCAGCAACGCTAGGTTCCAACTACGTGTTATGATAATAGTAGGCCTACGGGGCTGGCGTGCACGCTTGGGTTCAGTCCTAGTTACGGCTGGTGGAAGGCCTATGCGGAATAAGTGTGTGTGAGCCGGATGCACCGCATGAAAAATGGAGCGAGGGCGCATACGAGGTACCTCCGCCACCGCAGAGGGCACGAAAATAGCTGGGAAGTGGATGGATGGGTGTAGGTTCCTGCGCCATCGCTTGGAGGTGGAGGGTGAGGTTGTTGCGATGGGGAGGTTGAAGGGGTGACGGAATGCATCGAGAGAGGCGGAAGGTGAGGCATGGAAGGAGTATGGATGCATCGAGGGGTACAGGCGAGGGACATAGACGTGTTGCTCGCGCGGGAAAGCGTCATCTGGTGTAAATGAGTTTATTATTTCGCCGAATTCTGGAGTGGCCATGTGTTGTGACAGGACTGAAGACTGGAGGGGCTGGTGCGGGGGATTTTAGGATAGTCATTCCCAAGTTAAGAGATAGGGGGATCATCCAGAATTCCGGTTTTTAGAGCAATATCCGTAGGAACGCGTGTGTTGAGGAAGCGCGATATCGACCAGTGGACATGCCTACGAGTGGCCGCCAAGCACGATATCCATCTCGTCCAATTGTCCTCGCAGACCCTCGGCTTCCCCAGTGTCCGTCTTACTATCTTTCCAACCCCAGGTTCGCCGCCGGCTTTCCGCCTCACCCCACCCCAGGACTTCCCTTCATCTCCGGAGATGACGCAAGCGGCGTGGCTTCGTTCAGCGGCGGAGGCGCTGTAGGTCGAAGCGATATGCTGGCCCATCTTCGTGATAATCGTAATCACCGAGCTGAACCAGCGTGATTCATCTGTTTGTGATGTTGCAGAGGTGGAGGGAGGGGTAATGGCTCCAACCGCGCGTGTGCTGCCATGAGAACGCGTGCCGATGTAAGATCCCTAAGACCGCGGCGGATGGTGGCGACGGATAGGACCCGCCAGACTGGCGAATCATGGGGGAGCTCTAGTGTAGAAGAACTGTCAGAAATGTTGAATCAATATGGGTATTGAATGATCGTACGTGTGCTATATGCATTTGTTGGTGCCGAAATCCGCTCCAGCTCTCCTCTGCCCCTCGTGCAACTACAGAAGCACGCTAACTCCTCCTTACCCTGACCACCCCGCCCAAAGTGCAAGCGCTGTCCCTTAATTTAAGCTGTCAGGGTGAATCCTGAATGACAGTTTCTGCCAGCGCCCGAGTAGTGGAACATGGCGGCTGACTTGGGAGTATGAATGTGGTAAAACATGACGACTGTGTGGTGGACGAGTCGAATTCAGGTTTGCGCAGCACATTCCTAATCTTTATGCGAGTGTATGTCGCAGCATAGACCAAGCCGGGGCACTAAGCGACGGCGTTGTTTCGGTGAAGATGTTCCATACAAAGAGATCGAGCTCAGTGAGTGTAAATCCGAATTCGCGATAGTTCGCAGCTTGCAACAAAATGTCCGTTCCGTAGCGTTATAGGTGTCCTCGGCCCATTGCGCAATAGTTACAGGCTGGGCATACTCAAAGGCGCGTATTCTGTTTCATTGCTATTAATAACTCGTACTCGCAACACGCAGGTCGCTGTAGCATACCGGATAATTTTTTCGTCGTGCGACCCAGAATCGCCCGGATCCCCTTGCAGTCATCAGCCCTCGCAGGGCGAACAACACGATGGTAGTGAGATGTCAATGTGTATTCGGGCCTGAAGATATCCTGCTTGCTCTCCATCTGTTTCATATACAGGAGAGTGTGCGCGAATTTCAGCTACGCGTCAAGTGGATGAGTCCGATATGAGGAGTGGACACATCGAGGCGAACAGCCAGCGGGATGAACGAATGTCAGAGCGCATGGGGTCCCGTGTGGGCGACAAATAATCTACAGGAAGATGGTTGGGTGTAAGCATAGACGAGGTTCGCAATTGGACGGTTCAATAGCGCATTTGATATTGTTGCTGCGGATTTTCAACAACCAACTCCAGGCGTCTAAGAAGAGGGTGGGTATGGACCAATTGATTGATGAACTTCAATCCATAAGACTGGGCGTTGGAAAGTCAGTCCCATGCGTGTAGATAGAAAAGCTAACTCACTTAGCGGTAGAGGAAACCAAAGTTACAACAGGCGGGGAAGAGTTGAGGATGTATATATTATGGCGTACTTCACAGCCAAAAGGTGAAGAACAAGACTCGTGTTTGGCACGGGCGACTGTTCATATTTGGTTGGACAAAGAATGACAAAGAGCTTCCTTTTTCGAGGTCGATCATCGGCTTGCCCAGAGCCAAAGTTGAACTCGCCTGCTTACCCTCATTCCTTTGAACACTGACGTCGCCTCTGATTGCGGTCGTCTCACACTAAAGCGCATCACTGCTGGACTCGAGCACAGGCTCATTGAACGCCGGACAAATTCGTGCCCAGGAGGTACTGTTCCTCTGCCTCAAACGCAAGAGCGACCCCGTGCGGCGCTTCACTGACGACGCAACCAAACACCAAGACAAGCCGATTTAGGTATTGTCGACTTCAGTGCGCTCTTGTATACACCCTGAACATCTCCGATTTCGAAGCCGCGTATACTGATTGCTCAACGAATGGGAGGGCGATAGCGACATCATTCGCGCAGTGTGATCTAAACTCATCATACGAAATACCTATGTCAGCAGTGGGTTCGTCCACTGCCCCCATGCAATACTTGTCTTGACCTCCCTCTAGATCTCCCACCAGACCAATCCGGCTTCAACGCCATCATCATTGGATTCCCGTCCGTCCTCAGCCCGAGGTTAACTCCGCAGAGGAACCATGCCTACCCCTGGGGGCCGTGCAGCTGGTGAATCTAACAGGTGTGCCAACACGTGGGCGTTCTGCTAATGAGGCATTGAGAACACGAGCGTGGCGCTGGTCCGGAAGGCCTCCTTCTACCAGGTGCATTCCCCAGTGTTTGCGAAATTGCAACTGAACGGAACGCCAAGGTTCTATTTATGAGTACATGTAAATTATAGTACAATGCTTATTGAGCGGATGGACACGACCAGAGCTGTCCAATTGGCCAACTGGTTCCAAGCGATCACACGTGGATCTAGTGCGTACCAGGTTTATATCTGTCACATAAGTTCTCATCAGCTTGTCTGGAACAGAATGAGGCTGATATTCATGAGCCCAACCTATTATTTTCCTCCTCTCTGCTCTCATTCATTCGAGCTTATGATACGGACTCGTTCTGGCGCTCAAACCAAAGAATACTCGTGTTCGTAGGTTCGACACCAAAATGCTTATTACTCCCCCCTCCCAATGTGTAAAACCGCTACAAATATAGGGTGCTGCGTGGTTATTATTATCCAACACGTGAAATCTAATCTTCGAATGAACTGGTGCTTCGGGTGTCGTACAGCCCCCGAAGATCTTGTGATTTGGATTTTCGGCATTTGTGTAAATGCGAGGTGCTAATAATATGAAAGCCAGCGTCAAATTACAATCAAACCCATGTTCGCGGTCGATGTTGGGCATTACTGGAACATTGACTCCTCGCCACTCGGCTAGATCTCAATCCTATGCCCAAGCGCTCATTGACCCATATAGATTCTTTCCGGTGTGACATCCAATTCTCAAGCTTTCAAGATTTGACACGAGCTCGACTCAGATTGACGTGCGGAAGATGTTAAGATAAGCGCCCTGCCATGCGCACAGCATAATGCTCCCGGCGCTATAAATCAACATGCATTTGACCTGGCTAGCCTTTCTCTTCGACAACTCTTACCCATGGACATCTTCGGTACTGTTGCAAGTGCGATTGACCTTGCTAGCAAAATCACTACCTACATTCAAGCTGTCAAAGGCGCCAAAGAAGACCGCCGAAAATTACATTCGGAGGTCTCTACTCTTGGAGGCCTTCTCGGTGTCCTTCAGGGTCGACTTGACAATGACGACGACATCTCAAACAAGTTGATAGAGGCCGGCATCAGAGACCCACTTCTTCAATGTTACGAGGACCTGAGACACATTTCAGAGGAGCTGGAGCACATCGCATCGCCTGTGGGAGCTAGAAAATCATCGTCGCTCCTCGAAATAATGAAGGATGTCGCCTGGCCATTCCGTCAAGAGGATATTAGGGCAATGTTGGACAGGATCGAGCGCTTAAAGTCCCTCATCTCACTCGCACTTCAGACGTCACTAATGTGAGTAGTTATTATCGTAGTAGGGAATAAGAATTTATGCTGAAGCTTGGGGACCAGTGGGTTTGTAAAGGAGACCCGCAATGAGCTGAAGAATTTGGGGCTGGATCATATGAAGGCCATCGTCTCAGCTCTCGAAGGAGCCCGGGAGGGTGCGTGGATATGGGTTTTTATTATCAGCTACAATGTCTAATATCCCACCAGCGCACACGAAGGAGACTGAGTCAATTAGTGTAATCCTCCGCGATCTGGTCGCTGAGTTCCAAGGCTTTGCCAATAACGCTTCAGAGATCAACGATGCGGTTGCTACAATAACCAGGAACCAACAAGGTGAGACATGATCAGATTCGTGAAATAGCAATGAACTCACCCTCGTTTTCAGACCATATGATGAAGGGAGATCGGATGCAAGCCGACCTTACAATCATCAGGGAAAGCATGTACAGTACGTATATGCAGATTACCCAGGCGCATGAAGAAGTAGCTCACGAATTCGCGCCAGACCAGGAACACCAGGATCTTGTCAAGTGGCTCTCGCCACTCGACTTCGGCGAAAAGCATAACGCGATATTCGAGAAACGCGCTCGTGATACTGGGGAATGGTTCCTCCAGCACCCGAAATTTCTGGCCTGGAGGCGAGGCGACCCAGAGTATAAGACCCTGTGGTGCCCTGGTAACCGTGAGTGACATCGGCGCCAGCTATCTCGGGCTGAGATTCACCTGATCATTGCAGCGGGAGTCGGAAAGTCCGTCATGGCGTGAGCATCAGCCCAATATATTGCTCTGGTGCGCTACACTGTTGAATTTTACCGCAGATCACTTGTCATCAATGAGCTGAGAAGAACAATTCCCGAGAATACGAATACAGGCTTGGTGTTCATTTACTTCGAGTATAAGACAAAGCATACGATATCACAACTCGCTGAAGTGGTCTTGAAACAACTTGCACGACGGCAGATAACACAATCAAGTCTAAAATCACTGCGGAAACACAAAGCGGAAATCCGTCCAACATCTGGAGAGCTCTTTGAAATGTGGAAGACTGAGGTGGGAACCTACGAGCGCGTCCTTGTTGTGATTGACGCATTGGACGAGGCTGACCCTGGAACCTGGGCCCCACTTCTCAGAAATCTTCAGGCGCTACCCAACATTGGTATCCTTGCCACCTCCCGGGACGTGAGCGAGATTGGGTTGGGATTACAGCCGCATCAACGCCTTGATATTGTGGCTGATGAAGGGGATGTAAGGAAATACATTGAAGGGCGGCTTGCATCCGGCGTGAAGTTCAAACAATTACTCAAGGAACGTCTGAGTGTTCATGGAGAAATCATCACTGGAGTTATGGCCAAGGCGGATGGGATGTACGTAGGCTGTCATTTATTCTGGAAGCTCAAGACCAATCTATTCCATAGGTTCCTATTGGCCCAACTGCATATGAACACCCTCGAGACGAAACTCAGAGTCGCGGACCTGCGTCGGGCTCTGGGTACATTACCAAATACCCTGGATGCTACATACGATGAGGCCACGTCACGGATCAATGAAGATCACAAGGAGCTTGCATATCGGATCATCTCTTGGCTCATCCATGCTGCCCGGCCCATGACAATACAAGATCTTCAATATGCAATGGCCATCGAAGATGAGATGACGGATCTGCCAGATGCTGATGACCTCTATGATGAAGCTTTCCTTACTTCAATATGTGTCGGTTTGGTTGTTCTGCGAGAAGACACTGCCAACATGAATACTAGCAAAATTGTTGGACTTGTCCGTAGGTTGTTCGTATGATCATGGATCTTCAAGCCAATGACAATATATGCAGACTACACGGCACAGCAATATTTCCTGGGCAATCCTAGCCTCTCCGTGAAAATTTCTGATTCTCCCAATTTCGCAACCAGCTGTCTCCGCTACCTTACGCTCGATATTTTTAAAGCTGGCCTGCCACTTGATGAAGAGAGTACAAAACAGCTCATGGAAACCCCTTTTGCCTCATATGCCATGTGGTCTTGGGGGGTACATGCGCGCGGGCATTGGGGCAATAAGGTGGTTCGAGATCTAGCCACGGAACTGTTGGACAACAATCAAAGGGTTGTAATGGTTGGCTCCCTTCTCTGCCACGCCAAAATCTCTGCAATACATCTTTCCATATATTTCGGACTGGAAGACCATGTGAAATCCTTGCTGGACAATGGCTGTGATGTCAACTCGAAGGATTCCGACAGTGACACAACAGTATCGTATGCGGCAATATATGGCCAAGAAGAAATTATGCGGCTGCTACTAGCAAAAGAAGGCGTCAATATTAACCCAATGGGATGGGGGAACTACACTCCGCTGGCACGAGCAATACTTAAGGGGCATGAGGCAATCGTGCAGCTTCTGTTGGCGAGGAATGACCTGGATGTCAATCTGCGCAACAATTCCGGGCACACACCAGTCTTCATTGCAGCGTCGCGGGGACACAGTGGGATCGTGGAGCTCCTGCTAGCACGGGATGATGTGGACATCAATTTGCAAGACCAGAATGGAAGCACACCGTTATCAATTGCAGCAGATTGGGGGCACGAAGTGGTCGTGCGGCTGCTGTTGGCGAGGAATGACCTGGACATCAACTTGCAAGACCAGGACGGGGACACGCCGTTATTGATCGCTGCATATTGGGGGCACAAAGCAGTCGTGCGGCTGCTGTTGGTGAGGAATGACCTGGATGTCAATCTGCGCAACAATTCTGGGGGCACGCCAGTCTTGATTGCAGCGTCGAAGGGACACAGTGGGATCGTGGAGCTCCTGCTCGCACGAGACGGTGTGGATATCAATTTGCAAAACCAGAACGGGGACCCGCCATTATTGATCGCAGCAAGTCGGGGGCATGAAGCGGTCGTGCGGCTGCTGTTGGCGAGGAATGACCTGGACATCAACTTGCAAGGCCAGGACGGGGACACAGCAGTCTTGGTTGCGGCGTTTTTGGGACACAGTGGGATCATGGAGCTCCTGCTAGCACGAGATAGCATGGACATCAATTTGCAAAACAAGAACGGGGACACACCATTATTGATCGCGGCAGATCGGGGCCATGAAGCCATTGTGCGGCTTCTGTTGGCGAGGAATGACCTGGATGTCAATCTACGCAACGATGCCAGGCAAACGCCAGTCTTCATTGCGGCATCAAAGGGACACAGTGGGATTGCGGAGCGCCTGCTAGCGCGGGGTGGTGTGGACATCAATTCGCAACGTCAGTACAGAGGCACGCCACTGTCGGTCGCGATAAGCAAGGGGCACAAAGCGATCATACGACTGCTGTTGGCAAGGGCCGATCTGGACACCAGCTGGAAAAACATGGCTGGTATTACATACCTAGCTATCGCAGCGTCCTACAACAACGAAGAGGTTGTCAAGTGGTTCCTGGCCAAAGGCAATGTGGATGTCAATTTGAAGGGCCGGTGGGGTCGGGGGGCGCTGGCTTTGGCAGCGATGAAGGGCAGCAACACAACTTTGGAGCTCCTCTTGGATCAGAATGGTATTAATATAAACCCAGTCGACGTATTTGGCAAGACACCCCTTGATCATGCCATCCACGAAGACCATGCGCGTACCATCGAGTTACTTCGGGCAGCAGGTGGTCGCACAAACATGCGAGAATTGAAGCTGAAGCCTTTCAAGGAGATGTGCGGGAATGTGTGTGAGGATGGGAACGGGGACGATAAGAAAGACAATGAAGATAAGAAAGACGAAGAGGTTAGAAGAGACGACGACGACAGGAAAGATGAAGAAGTTAGAAAAGGCGGCGATGACAGGAAAAGCGAAGAAGTTAGAAAAAACGACGAAGACAAGAAAGACAAAGAAGCTAGGAAAGACGACGAAGATGAAACAGCCAGAGTGGATAGAGAGGATGAAGACAATGGGCAAGATGGGGAGGTCAGGGAGGTGGAAGTGAATATGAAAGAGGGAGATGGGGGGGAAGGTTTGGGCAGGATTATGGACTCGCCTCGTTTTGCGCTCTCCTAGTTTATTTTCCACGATTTCAATACCTACGGCCATTGAGGATTAAATATATTCCATTATGTTACCATTCAAACCGAGACATGAGGGCGGCGGGCTGGCTACAGGGATAGTGGCACAAGAAGCAAGGTCCGTGGATATTAAAACTGTTGTATTTCTTGCCTCGGAAATATTGAATCCAACTCACGGACCAGTCATGCCACCTGAATTGAGGGAGGAACGATATAAGTGATACGGATGCGATGACACGACGGTGGTAGACGAACCTGATCATATGGTATTGCGGGAAGCAGTTGATATTTGGTGGTCCAAGAGATCCATATGATAAATTAAAACTTGTAAACGCATATTTGTTGTCAGCAGTCGGATGGTATTATGAGAGGGTGTTGGGTGGGCGTAGACGCCATTTCAGCATCAAGTCCGAGTTCTAAACGGCTAGATCCAACGCTAGAAATGTCCAACATGATAACGCACCAGTTTATAGATCCAATGGTCAAGGCTACACCCAGCATCTCGACCCGCGGCCCTGTTCATCTCCGTCTCTCTCATCGCCGCCCTCTCAAAACCATCCATCAATGTAGGAACGATTCAATCAGTACAACAAGATGCCAAGCGGCAGAGTAGAGCTTACATTAGCGACGTCCGGGGATGACAAGGATTGATAAAGTGGCCAAGGGTTAGTCTGGGAGTCGCGCCGCTCTGATGAGGGACGTGGGTTTGAAGTTGAGGCAATGTTGTTGTTTGTCAGTGACTTGCAAGGGTGTGTTTATCCCGCTTCACTCTCCACTGTCATGCAGTCGCAGCAATCCACTCTGGCAGTTGTCGCCTCCCCTTATACCTGTCATAATGCTATTGTACTTGCCAGAAACTGGCCATCCGAGTCGTGAAAACTTTTGATGAGGCCCATCAGAGGTTGTGAGGTACGGATTCATGCAGACTTCACCAGAGCTATTTTTGACTGGGCGTGCACTTAGCATGATTGATACTCAGGCCGGGTTCGTGTATGATGAGGATGCTCTAACCGCAGTCTCAAGAATGCCCGCAATCTCCTGGTGCTTACCGCAGCAGAGAAGCTAACATTGTCACAACCAGTTCCAAACAACCTCAGGCTAGCGAGCATTCCTCAAGACCGGAAAATCACGGGTAATTCTCGCCATGTTCCGGCCAATTTTACCATTCAAATCAAGGTGCGCGGGCATTTCCTGTATTTTTTCTGACCATTGATAGTCGCGATCGTGCCCCCAGGCATATCACTCTTGTGGCAACACGCATTAGTCCCCTTACTCAAATTCTCAGCCCTTGACGAAACATTGTACTGAAGGCGGCTTGATCCCGCATTGAGACCAACTTCATTTGTTGGTGTAGGCGCACTATCCGTTGGCTCTAGGTACCTTCGATAATCTCGCCTTCGAAACAGGTTGATACGATTGGAATCACAAGGCTGCGAAACCAGGCGACGTATGGTACCCTGAAGACCGACTCAGGGTTACCCTCACGAGAGCCATGTTCCTCCCATGCCGATTTTCTCGCTGGGCCTCCTCAATCAGTTCTTCGGGCGCTCGGTATTTTTTGCTTATGTACAAACGGGTCGTGGTATGTGTCTGCCAGCATTCAATCTCACAGCAGAGATTTTAAAGACAATTTTCTGTCTTCCAGACCGGCGCTATCCTTCGTGCCCACAGAATCAATATTATGCACTCGCAGAGTACTGAGATAGTTGTTATTCTCAGGTACGTTATTTGTGAACAAACTGTTCAATTTTTTTGACATATTTCATCCACCCAGCCCCCGGTCGATTATGCAACCACTAGAGTTCTTTCATCCTCTCCCGTTGCGTCTGTTTGGGACTACTGCCATGAATTTCTGGCCGGTTGTCTGGTACTGCTTGCTCTTTGGTAAGATCTGTTTTTGATTCTGTCGATATCCCAAGCCGAACTACGCTGCTAGATCCTACTGGTATGCTGTTCAACATAGTGCTAGTGCCTGAAAGAGGACCTCGACGATCGATGTCGGTTCTCCATGAGCTGTAATAAATAATTGAGGGACAGGTTTCGTTTCAAAAATTCACTCGTCATCTCCTTTTATATTTTGCATCTATTACTGAAGGATGGATGTGTACTTTTTTCCTACTGGCTATCTAATCAATATTCCTGACGGCTTGCAATCAGTCCCCCATCATCGCTAGCATTGGCTTCAACCTCAAATAATTATCAAGTCTTACATTTTGGGCTTGGAATGTGATCGCGTAGTTCAACAACGCCAAGTTCCCACTACGTGTTATGATAATAATGTATGCTCCATGGCCAAAATACAGGACCAGTGCGGATGCGGCGGGGACCGCCGGCATGCCCGAGCTCACGGTCCCGATCCCAGCCAGTGGAAAGGCCATACGGAATAGGTGTATATGGGCCGGATACGCTGCACGAAGAACGCGATGAGGGCGCATACGAAGTACCTCCGCCACCACAAAGAAGGTAGGGTCGTTGTGGCACAGGAGGGCGACGCGGGGAATTGGTGGGGTGATGGGGATGTACCAAGGGAGGCGGAGCGTAGAAGGAATGGTGTATTGTGACGAGACTGAGGACTGAATGGGTGTGGAGGGGCTGACGCGGGAGAACAAAGTCGGAGTTTAGGTGGTCGGTCTCAAGTTGAGGAGCAGGCGATTGTACAGGGTTTTGACTTTCATGATACCCGCGGGGGCGTGTGTTAAGCGGAGGGGGCATGATATTGGTTGGTGATGCGCCTATGGTGACCACCAGGAATGACAACCATCTTCTCGTCCAACCGTCCTTGTAGACCCTCGAATTCCCTAGTGTCTATCTCACTATCTTTCCAGGTTCGCCAACATCCTCTGCATTAGTTTTGCGTACCCCGGAGTATCCCTCATTTATACCTCAGATACCTCCCGCTTTGTCTTACTTGTTCCTGCCCTCAGCTCCGCCCTAGGATCTCCCTTCACCACCAGCCCTCCCTAGCTCTGCCCGCTTCCTTCATCCGCCGCCTGCGCTGTGCGAAGTCTTGCCGCCATGGATGTGGAGAGGGCGGGGGTACATTCTCCAAACCCTAAGATGGCGTAGGGGGGGTGGCCTTGTTCAGAGCTGAAGGCATTGGGGGACGAGGTAGAGTGCTTGCCACGTCTTCGCGGCAGTCGTGATTGCCGGATTCAACGGACCTGCGCGATTCATTCCTTTGTAGTGTTTGCAGATATGGAAGAAAGGAAATGTCTCCAGTCGTGTATGCTGGTGCCGATGCAAGATTCCCGGGGGTGTGGTGGATGGCAATGATAGGTGGGACCCGCCAGACGAGCTCAAGCTCGAGGTGGGAGAGGGGGGGCGTGAAGATGATCGCTGATTGTTATCTTTGTTTTCTGCTAACGCATAGTTATTGGACATTGAATGAATACAGGACGTTGCACATGTGCGAATTGCGTCGAAATGCTCCTTCGCGGATCTTGGATTCGAGCCGCAGGGGTGAAACAGCTTCCGCCAATGTCTGAGCGACGGAATATGGCAGCTGGCTTAGAAATACGAATACGACAAACATGATGAGTGTGCGGCGGGCAAGCCGAAACCGAGCCCGCGCAGTGCTCCTGGTCTTCATAGAAATGTGCATCGCAACACAGGCTTATGTGGCGAACCGAACCGGGGCATGAAGCGACAACGTTGTTGAGAAGACATTCCATATAAAAAGATTGCGTTTGTTGAGTGTAAGTCCGAGCCCATAGCTCCATTTCGTAGCGCGCGACAAAATGACCACCCCACGGCGTTGATGGTAGGGTGGGGTCAGGCATGCTCAAACGCGCGTATTCTGCTTCACTGCCATTAACAACTCGTACTCGCAACACACAGACCACGACAGCGTACCGGACGGTTTCATCGTTGCACAGCCCAGAAATACCTGGATCCTCTTGCGGTCATCGTTTCAGGGGTGCTTTGAAAAGGATATCCAGCTTCTCTATACGTAGGGAGGTGTCTGTGCGGGGTTCAACTATGCGTCGGGTAGACGAGTCCAGTATGAGGAATGGAACACCTCGGGATGGACATCCAGCGGGATGGGCGAATGCTGGAGCGTATGGGTCCTGCATGGGCAACAAAGAATCTTTGGGAAGATGGTTAGTGTAGGCGCAAATGAGGTTTGCAGCTGGATATGGCTCGAGGGTCACTGTTGCTGGGGATTTCCAAGACCCAACTCCAGGCGCCCGAGAGAAGGGGTGGGCTTGGACCAATCAATCACATGGTTGAGTCGGATTGATAGACTTTGATTCATATGGCTTGGGGCGTCATAAAATTAGTCCCATGCGTGCACAGATGGAGAGACTAACTCACTTAGCAGTAGAGGAAACCAAAGCTGCAATAGGCAGGGAAGAGTTGAGAAAAGATGTATTACGGCATACTTCACAGCCAGTCGGAGCAAAAGGCGCTGCTAGGTAGACGACACGATGAAGGCAACCGTGAAAAACGAAACCCGTGTTTGGCATGGGCAACTGTTCGTGTTTGGCTGGACAAAGAGTGGCAAAGAGCTTCCTTTTTCGGGGATGATCAATCATCGACTTGCTCATCGGAGGGCTAGAGCCAAACTCGACTGCTTACCTTCATTCCCTTGAACACTGACGTCGCCTCCGACTGCAATCATCTCACACCGAAGCGCATCACTACTGGACTCGAGCACAGGCTCATTGAACGCGCCGAGGTATCTGGTGGTGATTTGGACAAATTCGTGCCCAAGAGGTACCGCCCCTCTGCTCAAAACTATGGCGAGCGACCCTATACGACGCTTCACCGACGACGCGACCAAACACCAAGACAAGCCGATTTAGGTATCGTCGACTTCAATGCGCTCTTGTATACGCCCTGAACACCTTTGATTTCGAAGCCACGTATATTAATCACCCAAGGATTGGGAGGGCGACAGCGGCATCGTTCGCGCGGTGTGATCTAAACTCATCATACGAGATACCTATGCCAGCAGTGGGTTCGTCCACCACCCCCGTGTAATACTTGTCTTGACCTCCCTCTAGATCTCCCATCACAGACCAATCCGGCTTCAACACCATCGCCCTGATTGATTCGCACAGGCTGTTGAACGGCTCAACGGCATCTGCAGTGCCAATGACAATAGTTTTGGTGGCTTTGACGGGTCGATTGGGGGATATGTTATCAGAAAGGAAGGGGCCTAGGACGTATGTGCCCGTATTGTTATTCAAAGACATATCACTGAGTGCTATCGATACAGGCCATCGGATTCCCGTCCATCCCCAACTCGAGATCAACTCCGCAGAGAAACCACGCCCACCCCTGAGGGCCGTGCAGCTAGTGAATCTGACAGATAAGGCCAACACGCGGGTCTAATGAGGGCATCGAGAACACGAGCGTGACCCCGGTCCGGAGGGCCTCCCTCTACCAGGTGCATTCCCCAGTGTTTGCGAAATTGCAACTGAACGGAACGCCAAGGTTCTATTTATGAGTACATGTTAACTATAGTACAATGCTTATTGAGCGGATGGACACGACCTGAGCTGGCCAATTGGCCAACTGGTTCCAAGCGATCACATGTGGATCTAGTGCGTACCAGGTTTATATCTGTCACATAAGTTCTCATCAGCTTGTCTGGAACAGAATGGGGCTGGTGTTCATGAGCCCAACCTATTATTTCCCTCCTCTCTGCTCTCATTCATTCGGGCTTATGATACGGACTCGTTCTGGCGCTCAAACCAAGAATGCTCGTGTTCGTAGGTTCGACACCAAAATGCTTATTACTCCTCCCAATGTGTAAATCCACTACAAATATAGGGTGCTGCGTGGTTATTATTATCCAACACGTGAAATCTAATCTTCGAATGAACCGGTGCTTCGGGTGTCGTACAGCCCCGAAGATCTTGTGATTTGGATTTTCGGCGTTTGTGTAAATGCGAGGTGCTAGTGATATGAAAGCCAGCATCAAACTACAATCAAACCCGTGTTCGCGGTCAATGTTGGGCATTACTGGAACATTGACTCCTCGCACTCGGCTAGATCTTAACCCTACGCCCAAGCGCTCATTGACCATATAGATTCATTCTTCTTTCCGGTGTGACATCCGATTCTCAAGCTTTCAAGATTTGACACGACCTCGACTCAGAGATTGACGTGAGGAAGATGTTAAGATAAGCGCCCTGCCATGCGCACAGCATAATGCTCCCGGCGCTATAAATCAACATGCATTTGACCTGGCTAGCCTTTCTCTTCGACAACTCTTACCCATGGACATCTTCGGTACTGTTGCAAGTGCGATTGACCTTGCTAGCAAAATCACTACCTACATTCAAGCTGTCAAAGGCGCCAAAGAAGACCGCCGAAAATTACATTCGGAGGTCTCTACTCTTGGAGGCCTTCTCGGAGTCCTTCAGGGTCGACTTGACAATGACGACGACATCTCAAATAAGTTGATAGAGGCCGGCATCAGAGACCCACTTCTTCAATGTTACGAGGACCTGAGCACATTTCAGAGGAGCTGGAGCGCATCGCATCGCCTGTGGGAGCTAGAAGATCATCCTCGCTCCTCGAAATAATGAAGATGTCGCCTGGCCATTCCGTCAAGAGGATATTAGGGCAATGTTGGACAGGATCGAGCGCTTGAAGTCCCTAATCTCACTTGCACTTCAGGCGTCACTAATGTGAGTAGTTATTATCGTAGTAGGAATAAGTATTTACGCTGAAGCTTGGGGACCAGTGGGTTTGTAAAGGAGACCCGCAATGAGCTGAAGAATTTGGGGCTGGATCACATGAAGGCCATCGTCTCAACTCTCGAAGGAGCCGGAGGGTGCGTGGATATGGGTTTTATTATCAGCTATAATGTCTAATATCCCACCAGCGCACACGAAGGAGACTGAGTCAATTTGTGTAATCCTCCGCGATCTGGCCACCGAGTTCCAAGGTTTTGCCAATAGCGCTTTAGAGATCAACGATGCGGTTGCTACAATAACCAGGAACCAACAAGGTAAGACATGATCAGATTCGTAAAATAGCAATAAACTCACCTCGGTTCCAGACAATACGATGAAAGGAGATCGGATGCAAGCCGACCTTACAATCATCAAGGAGAGCATGTACAGTACGTATATGTCGATTACTCAGACGCCTGAAGAAACGGCTCACAAATTTGCGCCAGACCAGGAACACCAGGAACTTGTCAAATGGCTCTCGCCACTCGACTTCGGCGACAAGCATAACGCGATATTCGAGAAACGCGCTCGTGATACTGGGGAATGGTTCCTCCAGCACCCGAAATTTCTGGCCTGGAGGCGAGGCGACCCGGAGTATAAGACTCTGTGGTGCCCTGGTAATCGTGAGTGACGTCGGCGCCAGCTATCTCGGGCTGAGATTTACCTGATTGTTGCAGCGGGAGTCGGAAAGTCCGTCATGGCGTGAGCATCACTCCAATATATTGCTCTTGAGTGCTACACTGATGAATTTTACCGCAGATCACTTGTCATCAGTGAGCTGAGAAGAACAATTCCCGATAATATGAACACAGCCCTGGTGTTCATTTACCTCGAGTATAAAATGAAGTACACGGTGACACAACTTGCCGAAGTGATCCTGAAACAGCTTGCGCAACAGCAAATAACACAATCAAGTCTAAAATCACTACGGAAACACAAAGCAGGAATCCGCCCAACGTCTGGAGAGCTCTTCGACATGTTGAAGATTGAGGTAGGAACATATGAGCGCGTCCTTGTTGTGGTCGACGCGTTGGACGAGGCTGATGCTGGAGCCTGGACCCCACTTCTTGGAAATCTCCAAACACTACCCAATATTGGTATCCTTTCTACCTCCCGGGATCTAAGCGAGATTGGGTTGGGATTACAACCACACCAACACCTTGATATTGTGGCTGATGAGGGGGATGTGAGGAAATACATCGAAGGGCGGCTTGTGTCTAGCGTGAAGTTCACTCAATTGCTCAAGGATCGTCTGGGTGTTCGTGGAGAAATCATCACTGGAGTTACGACAAAGGCGGATGGGATGTATGCAGCCTGTTATTTATCTGGAAGTTCAAGACCAATCCATTTCATAGGTTTCTATTGGCCCAGCTGCATATGAACACCCTCGAGACGAAACTTCGAGTTGTGGATCTGCGTCGGGCCCTGGGTACACTACCAAATACCCTGGATGCTACATATGATGAAGCCATATCACGGATCAATGAAGATCACAAGGAACTTGTCTATCGGATCATCTCTTGGCTCATCCATGCTGCCCGGCCCATGACAATACATGATCTTCAATATGCATTGGCTATCGAAGATGAGATGACGGTTTTGGATGTCGATGACCTCTATGATGAGGCCTTCCTCACTTCGATATGTGTCGGTTTGGTCGTTCTGCGAGAGGACACTGCCAACACAAGTACCAGCAAAATTGTTGGACTTGTTCGTAGGTTGTTCATATGATCACGGATCTTCAAGCCAATGACAATATATTCAGACTATACGGCACAGCAATATTTCCTGGGCAATCCTAACCTCTCCACGAAAATTTCTGATTCTCCCAATTTCGCGACCACCTGTCTCCGCTACCTCGCTTTCGACATTTTTAAAGCTGGTCTGCCACTCGATGAAGAGAGGGAAAAACAGCTCGTAGAAACTCCTTTTGCCTCGTATGCAATGTGGGCTTGGGGGGTACATGCGCGCAGGCATTGGGGTGATAAGCTTGTTCAAGATTTGACCATGGAACTGTTGGGCGATGATCAAAGGGTTGTGACAGTTGGTTCGCTTCCCTGTGAGACCACAAATATCTTTGCGATCCATCTTTCCACATATTTCAGATTGGAAGACTACGTGAAATCCCTGCTGGACAGTGGCTGTGATGTCAACTCGAAGGATTCGGTTGGTGATACAGCAGTATCATATGCAGCAATATGTGGCCAAGAAGGAATTATGCGGCTGCTACTAGCGAGAGAAGGTGTCGATATCAACCCAATAGGATGGGGGAACTACACTCCGCTGGCACGAGCAATACTTGAGGGGTATGAAGGAATCGTGCGGCTTCTATTGGCAAGGAATGACCTGGATGTCAATCTGCGCAATAATCACGGGGACACATCAATCTTGCTTGCGGCGTCGAAGGGACACGGTGGGATTATGGAGCTCTTGCTAGCACGGGATGGTGTGGACATCAATTTGCCAAACCAGAATGGGAGCACACCATTATTGATCGCAGCAGATCGGGGGCGCGAAGCAGTCGTGCGGCTTCTGTTGGCAAGGAATGACCTGGACATCAATTTGCAAGACCAGGACGGGGACACACCATTATTGGTCGCGGCGTCGAGGGGACACAGTGGGATTGTGGAGCTCCTGCTAGCGCGAGATGGTGTGGACATCAATTTGCAGGGCCATGGCGGGGATACACCATTATTGGTCGCGGCAAATCAGGGGCACGAAGCGATCATGCGGCTGCTGTTGGCAAGGAATGACCTGGATGTAAATCTGTGCAACAATCACGGGGACACATCAATCTTGCTTGCAGCGTCAAAGGGAAACACTGGGATTGTGGAGCTCCTGCTAGCACGAAATGGCGTGGACATCAATTTGCAAAGCAAGCATGGGAGCACACCATTATCGATTGCGGCAGATCGGGGACACGAAGCGGTCGTGCGGTTGCTGTTGGGGAGGAATGACCTGGATGTCAATCTGCGCAACATTTTCGGGAACACGCTAGTTGCCATTGCGGCGTCGAAGGGACACAGTGGGATTGTGGAGCTCCTGCTAGCGCGAGATGACGTGGACATCAATTTGCAAAACAAGGGCGAGCAGACACCACTAGCACTTGCGCTGAGCAAGGGGCATGAAGCGATCATCCAGCTGCTGTTGGCAAGGGCCGATCTGGATACCGGCTGGAGAAATGAGCATGGAATTACGTACTTGACTATTGCAGCGGCCCGCAACAATGAAGAGGCTGTCAAGTGGTTTCTAGCCAAGGGCATGGATATCAACTCGAAGAACTCGCGGGGTCGGGGGCCGCTGGCTTTGGCGGCGAGGGGGGGCAGCGACGCAGTTGTGGAGCTTCTCTTGGATCAAGATGGGATTGATGTAAACCCAGTCGACTCAGATGGAAAGACACCCCTTGATCATGCCATCCACGAACGTCAGGAGCGCACCATCGAGTTACTTCTGGCAGCAGGTGGTCGCTACAACATGCCAGAATTCACAGTGGAGTCTAAGGAGGAGGTGGGTAGGAATGTCGGGGAGGATGGAAATGGGGACGACAACGACAACGATGACAATGACAATGACGGTGACGATGAGAATGACGGTGACGATGAGAATGACGACAACAGGAAAGACGACAAAAGACAAGAAGGACGAAGAAGTTAGAAAGGATGATGAAGATAGAAAGACGAAGAAATTAGGAAAGACGGCGAAGACGAAACAGTCAGAGTGGATAGGGAAGATGAAGATAATGAGCAAGGGGAAGTGGAAGTGAATATGAAGGAGGATGCGGAAGCTAGACATGGAAAAGGTCTGGGCGGGGTCATGTACTTGCTTCGTTTCGCGCTCTGTTTGTTTATCTTCCTCTCCTTCAGTACCTACGGCAATTGAAGATTGAATATATTTCATTATTTTTCCGTTCAAAGTGAAACATGGGGTGGAGAACATAGGTGTGGCGGCCTGGCTACGGGGTAGTGGGGTGGGAAGCAGGGTCCATGGGGTATCGAAACCATCGCATATCGTGCCTCGGAAATGTTGAGTCCGACCCACGGGCCGGTCATGCCACCTGAATCAAGAGAGAGACGGTATGAGTGATATGGATGTAAGGAGTAGTAAACGAACCTGTGATTCTATGGTATTGCGGGAAGCGGTTGATCTTTGGTGATAGGTATGAACTATAACTTGCGAACACGCATTGGTTGTCAGCAGTCTGATGGTATTGAGAAGGAGTCGGGTTGGGCATAGGTAACATTTCACTTAGAATTATGGGTAGGATCTGTCGAATCTCAAATTAGACCCACTAGGTCCAAGTTTTGAATGGTTAGATCCTGCGCTAGAAATGATAACGCACCAGCTCATGGATCCGATGGTCAAGGCCATACTCAACATTTCGTACGCGACATACGGTCCTACCCATTTCCAACCCTCCCATTTCCGCCCTATCAAAACCACCCAACATAGGAACGATTCAATCTATGCGCGAGTCAATACAACAAGATGCCAAGCGGCAGGGTAGAGCTTACATTAGCGACATCGAATGATTATTGCGTCAGTCATACGGGCGTGACAATGATTGGCAAAGTGAGCAAGGGTTGGTCTGGGAGCTACACCACTCTGATGAAGGATGTGATGAACGCACGATTGCAATGCAGGGTGTTGTTTGTCAACTTGCAAGGGTGTTTGGCGTGTAAACATCATCTATTCTCTCCATCCCCCAAACTGGCAGTTATCGCTACAACCGTCACGGTGCCTTTGTACTTACCAGAAACTGGCCATCCAAGTCGTGAAAACTTTTGGTGAGGCCCATCAAAAATTGCAAGGTACAGATTTATGCAGACTTCACCGGAGCTATTTTTGACTGGGCGTGATTGATACTCAGGCTGAGTTCGTGCATGACGTTTCTTGGTGAATTTTCGGAGGCCGATTATTCGAACGTTCAATTGCAGCCGTTGGTAGGTCAAGCGCTGGAAGGAGCAATTCCCAATCGAAATGCTGACAGCTCCCAGACTACCAGGGTGTTGCTTATCTCATAGTTTCGCGCCTCCTCCAAGTATTCAGGGCACCCTCTTGCTTCGCCGTCGGAGTTGCCGTCATTAGTGATATCACTGAGCCTGAAGAACAAGGACGTCGGGGAGTAGCTATGAAACTTTTCTTTAGAGTAAGTCGGATTATTTTCACTTCTTCATGCTCGGCCCTTGCATTCCAGGCGTATCATCTTCCAGCACTGATATTTCCGTTTGTCAGGGGTCAATCTGAATCCTACCCCTCCGTCACCCACGGGTAAACATGATTTATCCTGCTTTGTTCCTCAGGCGTGGCTGCCCATTATGCATCATGGCTCGTCATAGAGCCCGCTTTGACGGTTATCGCCTCCCTCATATTTGTCACGATACTTTTGTGTTTCCCGGGAACCAGACACCACCATGATGTAGGAGGAATCAATCAGGTACAGCCCGCTCCTAGCCGATATCAAGGCTATCATGGAGGCCGCCATCCGTTAATCCATGAGTCGTTATCTCTACTCCAGAGTCTAGATATCATGCTCGCGACCGTAGGTTGAATAATAATATCACGATACTCGTTGGCTCCCGTCTACGGAGACGTTTCCCGCATTTCTTCTGACTATTGATAGCCACACCCCCAGGCGCATCAACTCATAATAACACACGTTAGTCCCCCAACTTAGATTCTCGATGCTTGATACTGGAGGACATCCCGATCATGGAGAATCCGGGCAGTCCGTCCGTCCGTCCGTCTGTCCGGCAGTCCGGATAGGCAGATCAAGGCTACTGTTTATGTCAAAATATTCAAGGACTATCATGCATTATTATTCATAATTGGTTATCTACGATCATACAGGTAACTATCGATATCTATACTAAGCTGGGTATGGCAATGGGTGGAGAGCAGGAGGTGGTGGATGGGAGCATGCACAGCAACACACTGGACCCGTGACATGGGCGCGACAGTGCCTGAGGGTATTGCACTGAGGATGTAGACGCGAGAGGACGGGGCATTAGAGTGCAAGAGTGGGAATGGGGGTGTAACTCACCATTGGCTATACGAACCCGAGGGGAGTGCGACGGGACCAAGCGCAATGCAGCATGGAGAGATACCGCAGTTGAAAGTGGCGACGATATTGGATAGGGCGCGCGACAGTACTCGTGGGTGGCGCACCGGATCTGGGACGGGGACGCGAGAGCACTCAAGGCGCGTTGGGGGACGGCTGCAAGAGAGGCATCAGCGCCAACTAGCACGGGAGGATGGATGCGTTACTCACCTAGGAAAAACTACGGGCGATGTTGTGGGAGAGTGCGACGGAGCCGTTGAATAGGTAAATTGGAAGGGAGGAGGAAGCGCTCGGAATGGGGAGATTGAGGTTGAAGCACGAACAGTCCAACAACACCGAGCAGGATCTTTTATTTGCCTCTGTTGTAATTGGGGCTGATTGGGCCGGACTCGCCGGACGGACGGACAGCTTGGGCGGACTTTCCAAGGTTCGGATTTTCTGGCGATGTATGGCATCCCGAGAACCAACCCAAGACTGCCCTCACGAGAACCGTATTTCTCATGCGCGTGTCGATTTTCTTGCTGAGAATCCTTGGCCAATTCATTGAGAGCGAAATCAAATGATGTTCGGCGTTTTGTGCTTATTTATAAACAGAGCTTTGATACGTGCCCGCCGGCATTCGATCTCTCATTATAAAGGTTTTAATGATAATTTTCCGTCCAGGCTGGCGCTATCCTCTACTCATTTTCTGCCTACCAAATCGATAGTATGCACCGTGGGGTGTTGGGGTGACTCCTACAATCGGATACATTGTTTGCGGACAAAATACATGTCTAAGAAGTCTTATGAACGAGCGTATACTCGCGCCGCCTTATAGAGGGGCTAGTCACAAGTCTGATGCCAGCGCGACGCCAGCACATTACTGCACATACGTAAGTGACATGCCCCGAGCAATGTAGCAACGATTCCATCGAGGGCTGGTAGAATGTCAAGCGTCTTAATAGGAACGAGGCTGGTGCGGACACAAGAAGGCAGGCATGTATAATTTTGCTCCCAGGCATTGGTCGCTGCATTGGTGGAGCCGGCGCAGGCTAGCTAAACTCTCACTACTAGTATTCTTATGACTAGAAGTCATTGGTCATTCTCGATCCCAGATGGCTTGCAATTCCACATCGTTAGCATTGATTATCAAAGTCTTACACTTCAAACGTGGAATGTAACAGCATGTGCGACAGCGCCAACTACATGCCAAGATGATAGTACGTTTTCCACCGAAATACAAGATATGATATTTGGCACACAGATGGGAGATAATCTAAAGATTCAGCAAAACACAACCACGAAGAAACATTCAATGCAGGGGAAACACAAATGAAAGCGTCTAGCGCGACCAACCCGCCGCTACCAGCGGGGGGTGCGGGGGCCACCAGAAAATGGATGGACGAGGCTGATCGTGCCTCTGCTTAGGAACGGGGGTGGGATTGCTGTGGTGTAGGAGGGTGATACGGAGGATTGGAAGGTGGGGGGAGTATATCGAGGGAGAGGCCGGAGGCGAAGCATGGAAAGAGCGTGGACGCGTTGGGGGCTTGTGCGAACGAGAGACGTAGGCGGGCTATTTGCACAGGGAAGGGTTGTATGGCGTGATTGGGTTTGGTATCCCGCCATCCTCCCGGGAGGGCGACCAGATTTGGGATCGAATTCTGGTCGGGGGGAGGCCGAGGTAGTCATATGTTATGACGGACTGAAAACTGGGCCAATGAGGGGACCGCGGATGTAGAGGGAGTGGTGCAGGAGGATAAAGTCGAAGTTTTAGGGGGGGGAGGGGGCGATATCGGCCAGCAGATGCGCCCGCGGGCTGCCATCAAGCGCGACGTCCATCTTCTCGCCTAATTGTTCCCAGATCCTCGGCCTTGCCTACCTCCTGATTGTCTCTCATCTCCGCCCTAGGTACCTCCCTGCCTCGCCTCGTCTATTCCCGCCCTGACCTGGACCCTAGGATTTCCTTCACTTCCGGACCTCACTAGCTCCAGCCTCTGCCCGCCTCCTTCTGCGGCCTGCACCGTGCAAAACCTTGTGGGGAGGACGGGGTTGTTTTCCCCGAATCCTAAAATGGCGTAGGCAGAATGGATTTCATTCAGCGACGGAGGGGTCGGGGGACGGTGTACTTGCCACGCCCCGAGGCTGGTTCCCTGGGGCTCGTGTTTGGCATGGGCGACTGCTGATTCGTATTACTGCTTAGCGCTTTCATTCCTTCACTGATGTTGCCTATGATTGGAATCAATCCACGTTGAAGCGTACCACCAAGCGCCTATCAGATTCACCAAACATGTCAAGCTATCAGACCAGGCATTGGCCCGGGCGAATTACAACAGGGTGGGAGGGGCAACGGGGGTGTATCGGGTGGGAGGCGGAAGGCGAAGCGTGGACGCGTCGGGGGAGCGCACAAGCGAGGGACATAGGCAGGTTGTTTGGGCCGGAAAGGTCATCTGGTGTGATTGAGTTTAGTACTTCACCATCTTCC
>JADNYI010000206.1:0-61273 GCA_015501065.1 Infundibulicybe gibba
TAGAAACACATGAGAAGTATATTTCCCCCCACATATGTTATATGTAAAATGAGGTGTGGAAACCTGTATTAACGCTGCAATGACACGCAGGAGTTGCACAAGATGCGCGTGTGACGTTGTGTGACAGTCTGATAAGGCAGGCATTTGCTGCTCGCCTTGGCTCTATCAACAGTATCACGAGAGAAAAACAATCGTGAAGTGAGATATTGATATATAGTGTGTCAGTACACCCTAAATTACCACCTTAAAGTTTGTGAAGGGAGAAACACCAGCAAGGAGAGGTGGAAGACCTGTTGGTCAAGTATTTAGCCCGAGGCGCTTAGTAAGCATCACGCGAGGCAGCTGCGAACTGCCCATCCCCTTGCAACAGTTGGGCTCACAAGCTCGCCCATCTTTTTTGTCTTGTCATGTGGTTGGTAACGCTCACGGGTGACAGTCACACCAGAGCTTGTGAGCCGACTGGGGACGAGTCTAGCAATCCGGCGGGAAAATCTAGCGTCACACACATCACGAGACCTTCTCGCGGGTATTTGATATAATAACCCAAAATTCCTGTTGCTTCCCTGCCATCTTCCTTCCCTCCCGCTCACCAACCTTCCCCCTAGGCCTCCTGCTTAGTACCCATGCAATATGTATACCATAGCTATCACCTGTAACAATATCATTCATTTTGCTTGTAACCACCCCCCCCTGGGGGGGTGTAGGCCCATTTGGCTGCTGTCCGCGCTCAAAGACTCATGTCATTGAGACTAGTACTTGATAGAATCATGGGGTACAGTTGAACCGCTACGGCGGGGATCGAGGGTGGGCTATCTCCCCACGGGGAACAGTCTTTAAACCCAGGGGTTGGTCACTGTAATCCCCCGCTGTCCCACTCAACCATGAAACCTATTTTGGAATGTCTGTCTGATGGTGATGTCTGTTGGGGTTGCTGCAGTGGCTTGGGCCTGCATCCCTGCTGGATGATTTATGGTGTCTGAGGGGTTTGGGGTGATGGTAGTGTATCTAGATAGAGATGTACCTAGACAGATGATTCTAATATATCACACATGGCATGCTACATACATGCTCTGAAGGTCAGCACCCAACCACTCCACAATCTGATGATGCCAGTATCACTTATTCCCATGTGTTCGAAGCTTTGGGTTGTACCATCACGGGGCAATCTCTTGCAACCTGGGGCACGCAATACAATGTCCCTGAGGACATGAGCTCCAGATGTGTATTCCTCAATCAGCGGCGCAACTTGAGGGTTTAAGCCACTGCTTCACACGGCAGGGTCCAAGTCCACATTTCACTGGGGCATTAAATGATGAATCAAACACGATAGGCATGTTCTCTGATACACGCGGGCTAAGAGATGGTCCCCGAGGCGAGGTAGATGCATTTTAGTGGGTCTCCGACTATGTTCGCAAGCTAGGGGGCAACAGGAGATCAGCAGAAGCTCATTGTGACTAGCTGGGTGCTTCGGACGAGGCTGAGGGTACCCAGAAGGGCAGCATTGAAGGCAACGATGTCTCGGATTTCCTGGAGGGTTAGAACTGTCCACGGAGGCAATTAGCAATGAGAATGAGGGGGCGCTGTGGCCGACTTGCGCAACTGTTATGTGTTTTCCTCATACCGGGGCGAGGCAGTGTATTCAGGGATTGATTTAATTCACTACAATGTCTCTCTAGTTTCGTTCGCGACACTGGAGACAAAGTGGACAAGCCTAGGACTTGAGACCGTGTTTTGGGCGTTTTGGGCGGTTTTGACGCGTTTTCCAAGGGCACAGGCGAAACGGAAGATCTGAGGGCGATGTGAAAGTGTTCTGGGCGAGTTTTATCAGCGCTGAGGCAATCTAGTGCAAAATGAGTATTCAATCCGGTGAGGATGCAGTTGGACACACTTGGGTGCTCTGGGTGGGCTCTCCGCTGCTTGGGAGTCAGGTGAAGGGCCTGAACGTACCAGGACAATGTTTTTATGCTGCTGAGGCGTCTTAGCACATAGCCGGATTCGCAGCGTACTGCAGGCAATCGTGTCAGTATGATGTATCATTCTATTACAGTGAGAGCCCAGCCCTGTTGTATCAATGACTCTAGTTTTCCAACAGGAGTGATACATCACGCCTATAAATATCAGCCTCCTTTTGGGGAATGGGCTCCACCGCTGTCTAGGATATGCACGTGCACGCTGATTCTACCCTGTAGCGCCGCTCCCGCCTTGTTGCCCCGCCTTCGTCCTGTTATAGGTGTACATCGGGAAACCAAATTGTCGCATACGCATGTATGTATCCGTCGTGCTTTCACTTTTAGCACGCCCGTTTTTAACACCCGCCGAAGGTAAATCTGGTTTTTCGCATAAAACATCATACCAATATACATACTGGAATGCTCCTTATATAAAATGTACCATCCATGCGAACACGAAAATTTGACACCTGCATAAAATGGAGACCTTGGCAAAAGCGGCCCCTGTGCGGGTTCTATCGGATTCTGCTGGTTGGTTTTCCAGGAAGACATAGCAAAAAAAAATACAACTAGCATAGTAGACCATTTGCATGGCCCTGATAAAACAATAGCTCATACCCTCGGGCCTCACGAAGAGCTGATACGCGTCATTATTATGGTGGGGTCCGATGTGTCAATGCATCAGACAGGAGCCCAGCAGTAGTGCGCACTAGAATTCTCCATCGTACCGCACACTGTGATCCAGCTACTATAATATTGAAAGAGATTCGAAACTATACTTCGAATGACTACCCGTGGATGTAGGTTTTAGTACTCGGTGATGCTTGGCAATAGTTCTATACCAGCTCATACCTTGAATGGTATTTGAGTCGTGTGATTTACTCAAAGCACGAGCTCCATGCTGCTGGCCAATTAGTCTGACCTTTACTCATTCCACGTCTCCTGGGCACCACTCCCACCATTTTGCCCTGCCAAAACCACCTAATTATTGATTGGACCACATGTCAGTACCGTACACTATTTTATACAACCATTATTCCACTCCGAGCTGACGAGCCGCTCGTGGCTTCAGGATTGTGGGCGTGTCACGTGCACAATGTTGAAATGCATATGTTCGCGCGCCTGCCGCCCACTGCTATGGACCTATTTCAACCCACAACACGCATTTGCCCATGTTTCCGCTCGAATATCAAGGATCACCCTGGGCCCCCAAGAAATGGCAAGCCAAGTCCTACACTAACGCATCTAACAGCAGCCGCCGAGCCTATCATATAGTAGTGATGAAAAGAATTGAGGATCCCTGCTGATCCCACTGCATGGCGGCCACCTGCCAGGACCATTAGACGAAAATGCTGGCGTCCACTATGAATAGCGCAGATAGAATAATAGCCATCTGTTTGACGAGGGCCAGTGACGTCGGGGATGGGTGGGAGGGCGCTAATTCCGGTGAGATGCATTGGGCAGGGGTCGCCATTACCAATTTAACTGATAATAATTTGACAAGGCTAGGTAGACCCGCCGCGATTGCGGGCTAGCCCATGACATTGATGATTGGGCACTAGCGAGTCAGCGTTGTGCCCAGGCCGCTCCGGATACGAGCACCAGCCATTACGCCGTATGGGTGGATGACGACAAGTTCTGGGCGGATTGGGGTTGGCGAGATGGTGGGTCCTAGGCGGCAGCCGGCCAGTATGCTGCGCCCCAGTAGCACGAAATACATATGTAAGGAGATATAAGAATCACACCTATTTATTTTCCTCTTTGAATTACATATGTCTTGTGTGGACGACATGGAGGACCGCGGGGCAGGCGCTGATAATAATATTTTGAATATACTGTTATGTAAGCACCGATAGCTGGCGACATCATTTTGATGGCGCGCAGTACTCACGGAGTGGTGAGAAAAGGCGCGTTTGACGCGATTTGGTTATGGGGAGCGCTGCCTGCTATGGGAATGGTACCGGAAGCGCTACTGGCGCTAGCGGATTTGCTGACAGGTGAGTGATATATCAGATGACCTGTTAACTAGAGTGATTGATGCAACAGGGCTGTGCTCTCACTGTAGCGAATTGATACATCATCCTGCCAGCATTAGGTGCACCAGCCTAAGCTCACACTCGGCTTCCTTCCCGACATACCAGCCTCGAGTTCTCAGCAACGCGCGCGAGCCCAACCGAGGCTGTGCCGGCGAATGCTATTTGATCAATGTGCCTACCCAATGTACCTGAGTGACATGCACGTTCACTACCCCATGAACATATTGGTTCGGTCAGTTCAAGAGCGGTCGACTTGTTGGAATATTCAATTAAATAGGTAGCTGGTCGAAAAGTAGCATAGATGCCCGACACCCAGTTAAAAGTATATAAATATTACCACTCCTAGTCGAACATTTGCGCCGTTTCACCAGTCTAGAGCGCAATTCAGTTTTCATTTCCCAAATACTTATAAACGTTGGGCGGTGGTACATCCAGTATTTAACTGGGGCAGACTTGAATCTCCCTCATCTCCCTCGCTTCCTCTTCGATCTCCAGTACCCTCAATATTTCAATCCCCCGAGTCACCTCCTCTAGACAGCTGAGACTTAGACCCCAATTCATACGGAACTCCGATTCCGAGGTGGGTAGCTTGGTATAAATCGCTTTACGAAGTTCATGAACGATTTGATAGCCCAGGCCGACGTGTTGCGTCATTTGATGTCGAATGGCCCTGCGTCGACGGGGACCTGAGGTATCTCTTACTGTTGTCGCCCAATTATACACCCCTCCCCATCTAGATAACCACAATCGTGTTTCGTCGACAAGTTGCTCCATTCGCCCTGTTAGTGTTGTCAGTCTGAATTGTCCACGGCGTACAAACGATAGAATCGGGCCCGGCGAATTTTCCGGCTCAAAGGTGGTATCGGACTGATCGTAATCTGAATCCGATGAGTCCCCTTGGGGCTCAGCGACTTCATGAGATATGACCGGTGTCGCCGGCTCGGAGTTCAAGGGTGAGACTGAGGTTACTGCCTGCGGTGGCTCCTCTCGGTCTGATTCCGTAGGTTCGTGTTCTGAGCTCTGGTCCAATGTAGCTATCGGATTGCTGGAGGTTTGTGTTTCCGTAGGTTCGTGTTCTGAGCTCTGGTAAGTACCGTCCAATGTAGCTATCGGATTGCTGGAGGTTTGACGACCCGAAGCAACGGGACAGCCCCCATCCGCCAAGTCCAGTCGGTCGCCCGTCATCTAAAGTGGTATGGTCAATTCAACATGCGATTAATATTGAGACTCCACGTACCTCAGGTGCGGATCGTGGTCCAGGTGATGTTGATGCGATCTTTTTCGATGCGACTAGACCATTTTTACGAGCGTGGTATCGTGCTGACGCTTTAGCTCGGATTGAGGCCTGGTTTCTGTCCAAAAGTGGGGGGAATTGTTTGACGACATCCAGCTGAGACGCGCAGCGGGGTGGCTCACCTTAGATAATACTGCCTGTCAATTTCGGCTCTTCGTGTTGCCCTGGTTTGTGTTGTTTTCGTTGAACTTTCAGTGTGCTTTGAACGCATTGTTATAATGACAGGGTTGGGTGACGAAAGACCAGAATATTTATGTTGAGAGGAGTTAAATTATCAAACGATGTCCCTTGATTCCGTTGATTTCGTTTGTTCCAACTTCCAAGCGCCAAAAAGATCATTATTATATTACAAATCACAAATCGCTACCAATCTCGACCTTTAACATGAGCTCGTTCATTTCTGGATCGGGATTGAGCGACATGTTGGCGTAGATGCCGATAGAGTGCGTAGATGTAATCATAGTAGTCATACGGCCACCTCTATCAGAAACGATCAATGCGATTGTAACCGCGGGCGCCCGTGCTTTTTGTATAGCCCAAGCGGCTTCCTTGCAAGGGCGCAAACGGTCGAGACGGTCCATCGTGGCGCTGTGAAAGGATTTATAGGCGACTCGTTTACGATCTGGTGTGCCTGCTGGCATGTCCGGAAGCTCTTGTAGAAGGACGACAAGGGCGTTGTTTCGCGATTGTTGTTCCCAAATCCTGTCGCGGAGGGGAGAGTTGGGGAGTTTATGATGGTTAAGCACTGCAAGCGCCAGAAGGATGAGTCGCTGCGAAAAGCGATGAGTAAAGTCGAGAGCCGATTTTTCTAGGGTCAACGCGAGTGAATTAGGCGGTGAGGCCGTGGGGTGACAGTGTGGAGAGTGAATGCTACGGTCGGCATTTTGACATGCTGGAGACTAACGTTGGTTGAGTGAGTGCTGGTACAATCAATGAAAGTATCAAATGTACGCAATAGGTTTTCGCGAGACAGACGAGGCACCGGAGCATCTGCAGGCCTGCTGCAGGCTTGCCGCATGCCGGGTTTCCACAAGCGATCTATGGAGTAGTATGTTAGTCGACGATTCGAGCAGCGGTTGCGGGAACTAGTGTTGCCGCGACTTCGGCTCCGAGCCGACCCTGAGCCGAAGCCGAGCCGATTAGGAACCGCAGCTGAGTCAGGTCATCCCTATCATAAGCCGGCCCGACTTGATCACGGCTTCGACTCGGACCGTGGTTTCAAGTCGGCTGAGTCGGACTCATTCATGTGCCCATCCCGCTGGTTACGTTCCTCATCCTCGCATCGTTTTTACCCTCCCATTTGTGCAATGTACCCCCGCATCCATAGCTCTATGGTCGTGTATTATGGCAGGATCGGACTTGAACAAGTTTGGTCTCTTTCTTGTCTCATTACTCATATGTCTGTCTTCTTCAGTGCCACGGTTTCGCACAGTTTCCCTACATCGGATGACCATGTACGCACCGTCCAGCCCCTGCCACAGATGAGGTGACTCAATTTTGTCAACGCCGTTATGATCAGGGTGGCTCGGTCTCATCAACTCCCCATCTGACATCCCGCCCAATTTGCCGCTGCCACTACTGTTATCCCCTCACAACTGGGAGAGTCAGAGTGGCTTCATCTTGTTAGATCGTCGCCATCGCCTCGTCAACACATCAACACGTCAATATCCCCTCTTGCAAACGAGAGAATCGGGGCACTCAATCTCATCAAATCGTCGCCATCACCCCCGCTCTTTCCGCGTCTCTCGCAAACGAGAGATTTCATTTCTCTGTCCAAGCTTTGTCACCTACGCCACCCTCCATAGGTACTCGAGCTTCGAAGAGTACTCACGCCTATTACACCTACCGCCCTTGCAACGTTGGTGGCCAGTCTGTACCATAGGGTTTGTAGGAGCAAGCTCTCGTATGTATCACCCGTTTTCGCATTAAATTCGCCCATCTAATCACAGGACGGTCTGTACCATAGGGTTTACAGGAGCAAGCTCTCGTATGTATCACCCGTTTTCGCATTAAATTCGCCCATCTAATCACAGGACGGTCTGTACCATAGGGTTTACAGGAGCAAGCTCTCGTATGTATCACCCGTTTTCGCATTGAATTCGCCCATCTAATCACACAACCTCTTCTAGATTACCTTCTACAATCGATGTCCAGTGATGAGGGTGGTAGAATAGCGGCGGGAGATGGAGGCGGTGACCCATGCCAGATAGAAATCAAAGCACGCGCGAACTCCCTGGCCCATGGTATGTGTAATTACTTACTCCTTGCATCCATCAATCATGTTCGTCTAGATCTTATCTTCTATGGTCTACTGCGAATGCAATGAGAGTGGGACAGTTGCGAGAGGAGTTGCTAGGTGATGGAAATTATCGAGGTGAGCCCGAACTCCTCCTGCATGTGGACATATATCCCGGCGGCTCACATGTCTCCTGGATATACCCTCTACCACCCATCAACTATGTGCACTCAGCCGGTGCATCCAAATTTCCGACCACCCCACTAACACTCCAGTACCACACTACCCCGCTTGCTCGTCAATGCCTCCAACCCATCATCACGCGCTCACCATCAACTCTGTCGCTCCCCTCATTCACCAAAACCTCCGCCCTTCATGTGCCTCTCGCTGCCCCGTTTTTGATTGGCACTCCCAATACCATCCTCCCTACTGAGTATTAAGTGAGTCATCGCCATCGTCTGCATCTTACATATGCTCATTGGAGATTGTAGGCTGACATCCTGGGTTTCCCGGTTGACCCTATCCTTCAACGATTCATGGTCACGCAGATGAGCTCATAAATTAGCTTGGTATCCAGTTTCTTATTTTACCATTTTAATAACAATCGCTACGGGCTGGTTGCATGGGTATGGCAAGCCGCGAGGAGAGGATCGGGAGGCCCCATGTCATGTGGAGTGTCGCTGCAAGGCAGACAGGTGCTGCCAATCCCTGTTGTTGTCCGATAAGTAATATAAACTTGAATTAATCCGCGGCGTCGTGGCGGTTAATCACCTTTGCACCCCTGATCCTCTTACAACCTACCTTTATCCTGCTCGTAAGTCCTTAGCATTTATGATCGCTTCCAAAGTAATGTATGTGACAACACGCCTCAAAAAAAGACAAATCTAGAGAGGGGGATCCGTATAAGGCCCCGGTTAAAAAGTATGCATGTTTGATTACTAGTTGTTGGCCAGGGTTATAGAAACAAATGCACCGCATTACACGATTTGCTAGCTAAATCCTAGGCGACTCTACATCACAGCTCGGGCTACCGTCACCAACGCTTCCCAACACGTACCCGGCTATGCTTTTGGTGGATCTAGGGCGTGGGGGGTGGTACGTGGTCTACTCATTACTTAATTATTCCAACTAATCACTGCATGCACAGCGCACGGATCTTGGGCATCTCTCTGGACCATCCCGATTAGCACCGCGGCCACATGTATGTTCGCAAACCATATAAATTCTTGTTCACCCAATTTCAGGTCTCCACCCTAAACGCTATGGCTCGGAACACTTCTAGACAACAAACTTCTCGCCAGCCTCCCTCTGGACGTTCGCCAGAAAAAACCCCGGTGAGGAGGAACAGGGCTACTGGGGCTCGTTCGAAAGGAGCCCCACCCCTTGCTCGGTCACCTTCATGTGAAGTTATCGATCTGAATGTTTCCGGGTCTGAGGCTTCCGACGGTCCAAGGCAACATCCTCCGAATGCTCGTACCAAACACAACAATACCTCACCCACGAAGCCCACCCTCAACTCAGTTGACACCGTCCGATCGTCGACCCAGACCGCCCACGACATTTGGTACTTCTTCACGAAGGGTGATAAGAAGCAACCAGACTCGAAATCAATCTGCAAACCCTGCCAGTGAGTTAGAACCTGGTCTAACTCCACTAGTAAATCACTCATCAGCTTGCAGAGAGGAGTATAATGCGGACAAAGTCGCCTTTATGTTAAAAGTCATACGGGAAAAGCTGGTATGGGAATACTCTGCGAACTCTAGTAACTCCACCCTCCGTTATCATCTTGAGCGGTTCCATGATAAAGAGTATGAACGGGTTTGCGAAGCTAACGGTTGGAACATGCAGCTTCCAAAGCAACAGCGACAGGAGAAGGAAGCGGCTGCTGGCCAACAACCGGAAGTTTCATTCTCCCCTGACGAGTTTTTAGCTCGACTTGTGAATTTCATTGTCGCTAACGACCAGGTGTGCAGGCCTATTTTCCATTGGCTTCGTCTAATTGAAATCGTCCATTTTTCAGTCCATTAATGTCGTCGAGTGCCGGGAATTTCGTGATCTTTTGCTCCTCCTCCGCCCGGAGTTGAAAGACACTGATATTCCCCATCGAACTAAAATTCGCGAACAAATTATAACGTCATGGAAGGAGCATTACAAGGTTTTGAAGGGCGACCTTGCGGTGTGTCATTCTCATATCCTATTACTTGTTACTAATGCTCTGCTTAAAGAACTCATTAGGCCGCATTAGTTTTACGGCCGATATCTGGTCTGACGGGAACAGAAAGCCATATCTCGCCATCACTAGCCATTGGATCGCACGACACCCGGTTTACAACAGCCTACATCAGAGGGCTGCTCTTTTGGCATTTCATCGCGTCAAGGGTGCTCACGATGGCAGGAATTTAGCTAGGATTGCAGTGGCGCTCCTCGATCGTGCTAATGTTACGGAGAATGTGGGTTCTATTTTTATTCATCTGCCAGCTTTCTGAACCTTACACTCAGATGGGGCATTGGACACTCGACAACGCCGAAAACAACAGAACTTTTATGATTGCGCTCGGTGGGGAGATCAGTGACCGGCGCATCGAATTTGACCCCAATGACAACAGAATTATGTGTTTCCCCCACATAATAAATATTTGCGTCACTCACATATTGAAGGAATTCACCAAGGCCAATCTTATGGATGATACGGATGAAATTGCTGAGCCACCAGATAGGCCCACAACTGGCCAAACATACGAGGAAGCTTGTGCTCGGGACCCTGTAGCACTTGCTCGCAACATGGTGCGTGTTTTGAGGGCATCTATAAAACGACGAGACGGCTTGCAAGCGGTCATCGAGGAGGGGAACAGAGAGGGGTGGTTTAGGCTCCACGATGAGGATGAACCCACACGCGTGCCACAGCTTGAGCTTCTCCGAGATGTCCCAACACGCTGGGACAGCGTCTATTACATGATTTCTCGTTTACAAGAACTCCGCCCGGTATGTACTACTCCACCCCAGTGAACCCTACCCGTTTCTTACCTCCCAGGCCATCGATGTGCTTATGAGGAGCCCGGGGCATCAAGACATTGCCAAATACAGAATGACGGATAAAGAGTGGGAGGTGCTCTCGGATCTTGAGATGGTGCTTGAAGTAAGCGTGACCCGCAACTTGCAAGTGCCCGATTGTTGATGATTCATGCCATTTTAGATTCCTCATGCCGTCCAAATGCTCATGTCAAGCGAAACGAATCCCATGCTGGCAAGTGCGATTCCAGCTTTCGAAATGATGATGGAAAACTGGGACCTCCTACGCAAACGGCCTGAGGCCGCACGACTTCGGAAATGGATCGATATTGGTCTCAAATGGGCAACGAAATATTACAAGAAAATGGATTTTACAAGAGCATATGTCATCTCAATGTGTTCGCCCCAAACTTGTCCTCACCGCTACCCACTAATTTGTTTACAATATTCAGTTATTAACCCTTTCACCCGCATGTCATGGATTGAAGAAAACTGGGAAGAACACTATTGTGTCGGTGCTATAAAAATTATCAAAGATCTCGTCAGTAATTCCATTCAATGTGCATTGCATATCACTGTTTGCTCATCAGACTTGGTGTTGTTAGATGAAGTCCTATCGCGAAAAACGTGTCAATGAGCCTACCCCAACTCCCCCTCAGCCCCCGGTCATGAAAAAAAAAAAGCGTGGCCCACACTCAAGGGCGGCGGCCGTCTTCAACTGCAAACTTCATACCATTGCTCCTCATGCGAAGCCTTCAACCACTCCCGAACAATCAGTCGACGACGAATATAATGCATACTTGAGACTACCGGTTCCATCAGAGAAGACATCAATCATTAAATTCTGGGAGGTAAGCATCTATTATATTCTGGTGTTCCCTATTTTTGATTGTTGAAAGATGAACGAACACATTTTCCCCACGCTTTTCATGATTGCAATGGATTATCTGCCCATCCAAGCTTCAGCCGTCCCCTCCGAGCGTACCTTTTCTTCCAGTTCCGAAACCGACACTGATAAAAGAAACCGGATAAATCCCTTGCTTATGGAAGCCTTACAGGTGTTTAAATCCGTACTCAAGAAGAACCGGCTCGACTTCATGCAAGGATGGTCGACTCCCAATAATCTAATGGAGACTGATATGGATGACATAAACTTAGACCTCCTTGGTGATTTCCTTGGAGATGAGACACCCAAGTTCTTCGATGGGTTGCTTCATTCTGCGGCAATTGGTGATCAGGATTGAAGTCTGATATACATTAGCCCCCATTATATACTCATTTTCTATCCCCCCTGCGATTTATATTAATTGAAAGTTCTGCCTTGCTCATATGTGCATCCTAAACTTCAATGCGATCAACGCGATTCGGTGGACGTTGTCACGGCATGATGTTTGGCCTCAATGAGGGTGCCAAACATTCGTGCATGATTGACTCGGAGTTGATGATTGTCGATACACGTTTTACTGTAGCGTGATTGCACCTTTTTTCTTTCCTCATGTAGCTTTCCCAGCACGAGCCATCGACGTGGAAATCACCTTCACCGACAACTTCCCGAAACCAACAACACCCCACGAGGTCCAAGGACAACTTGCTGTGATAACTCCAGGTATGGGACTGGCAATATACCTACGGAAACGACAATTAATTCTCGCAGATCTACATCCCTTTCTATTTCATTGCCTGGTGATACTTAGAGTCTAACAGCTGGCGGACCCTGTGTCCAACCACCATGCCTGTGCGCAGGAAAAGCTTACTGTTCAATAAACTGAACTAGATTGTCGTGGTCAATCTATCCAGTATCAATGGTGTTCGTTGGCGTCCTATTCATCACAAGACACACATCAGTGGAGATACTGACCTTTAAAGGTGGGCCATTTCCAGTACCCGGAAATTGCTACTCACAGCCCCCGCAGATGACGCTCAACGGTACACGCAGCAAACCCTCAGCATCCAAAGTTCAAGGGATCCGTGTAATTGTGTCGTCGGCACCGTGGGTTCAGCATTCCAAGACTTTCAGGACAACGGCCAGGCCCGAAGGTATGTTATCGGTGAATACACTCTTCCATACTGATGGGGATTCTATGACCAGCTGAGACTCTCCACCAGCAGGCGTGCAATACCGGATCGCGAATCTATCCAGAGAACCCATAGACAAGGTTGGATGACCTGAAGAATATTTTTTGATGGTACTTTATTAATCAGGGAGTCATCTTTAGGTATGGATTCTACGCTAGGGACCAGAAACTGGCTAGCGAATGTTACCACCAATATGCGGAACCGTCTGAACATGATCAGGGCCTTGCGGAGGATGAGCAATATGTGTTGAATGATGGGGTGGTACGGTCTAACTCACTTCGCAATAGCCAGCACATCCAGGCGATCACTACGAAGCCATACCCCGTCCCAACGCCAGCCGGCCAGCCTCACACTTGCTGTCAAACTGTATGTAGTTACAACAGGACCATTTCTGCGCTCACTAAGGTCCTAGATACTATGGGTAGCCTCAGTTGCATCAATGGATCAAAGCTCACAGACCCTGTCCAGGCTTACCATGCCGTATGTCTTATCCGTTGGTGCCTTGCTTGAATTGGTCCCGGGGTGGCACCTCATCTCTGGCATTCTGATAGCTGCCGGTGAGATCACCCCTGCCTCACCCCAATCCACGTCTAGAGTCTTGCGAGCTGCGGACCACCCCACAAGCACCTGGGTGGCAACGCGCCACCCTAAGCGCAGTGCAAGACAGACCTCCGACATCCTTGCCCCCTCATATCATCTGCTTCGCTAGGATTCAGCAGCAAGCTAGGTGAGTAGACTCGGACATGCTGAGCGGAACCTATATACATTCCAATTCCAGACAGCAAGATTCATATGATCATAAGAAGTAACCAATACGCCTACAGCGGTCTCCCGTACTGCTCAACGTCAAGTAATTTTCCGTCTTTCTGCCATCGTCCACCATTCGGATACAACACTGCTCGGCGCTGTGGGTATACATGCGCGGTAGCGACGACCGACCCACCGCCAGTGACCCCCCGGACTGTCCAGTGGTCGTTGGAGTCGGATAGGGAGGTGTGAAGCAGTCCCCTGGTAACAACGAAGTTGAGTAGATCTGTAGTGAACAATGGAAGTATACTCACATAACCATCCATCGCATTCCCGACGGGCATTGCTGTCTCTCAGCGTCAACCATGCGACAGATCTCCCGGCGTACTGTCGCGCGGACCGCACTGTTCGGTCTATACGAACGGATGCAGTAAATTGCGTTCATTTTTAGCTGTGAGGAAGGGTGTACGTCGAGGTAGGGTGGAATAACGGAGGCGTGATAAGTATGCTGTACAAACGCAAAGTCAAATGCGCAACTCTAGTTGCGACACTCCTTCATCTATTCATGTTGTTAACTTCCCGAAAACAGATTTATCTCGTCTCAACGCTCCCTCATTTCTTTTCAACATAGAGCTGAGAACACGCCTATTGTACGTCATCCTACTTTGTGTTTGTGCCCAACTCCTGACGCACTTCTGTTGCGGCTAGCAATTCCATTACGGAATGGAAACAAAGAACTTGGACCGTGCACGCTCTGGACGTGCGCTCAATATGGGGTGGGTAGCACAAGCCCCGGTTTCCGATTTAGTATTCGGGAGAGCGCTAGGCGTGGGATGCTTGTGGGAGGGGTCGACTGCGCGTTATGCCAGGTCTGGAGTGAACTCTGTGATCGGGCGTGTGTATATTCTGGTACGTTTATCCTCAGCGCGTATAATACACCAGTTTGCTCATTCTCGCGCAGTGCGGGGTTGGCTTGTGCAAATCCCAAGTTCCCCAGGACAAGCGCATCGCATCCATACACTGATAACTCAATAAACGAGGCCAAAACAACATCGAACGACCTTCAGAATGACTTGGACGACGCGGAGCGAGCTGTCAGCAAATGGCTGCATTTGACACTCGCTTCTAGCATATATACAATGTTACCACTACATCTTTCTCTTCCGCCATTCCACGATGCAGCGCCCACGTTTCGGACCCACGAAGAACGGTGAGCACCTTTGTGCAAATCTCCTGAGCTCCCTCAACCTGTTTGCTCTACAGCCGCCGATCCAACTTTGTCGATCCCGTGTCTGTTGATCCTGTGCAGGCCGCAGGCGTTGCCCATGTCGTCCCGTGTCGTCCCGTGTAGGAGCCTGTGAGGATGCGGAACAGTGGTTTGGGCAGGGGTAGTGGGATGACGTTCTACATATACCAGGTGGGCCAGTATGTGCAAGGGCAGGTCATGGCGCCCGACGGGTGAGCGGTGACTGTAGAATTAGGTAGATAATATAAGGCTTCGAGTCGACCTCAAGTCGACTCGGGTCACATTTTTCACATGCCGACGGAGCCGGTCCCAAACCAAAAGTCAAGCCGAGTCAGGCCGATAACTCAGCTCGGCAAACGCAAGCCGAGCCACTCCAGCAAAGGCTGCAGCTTGCCGAAACCAGCCCGGAATAAGCCGAGTCGCGGCAACACTAGCGGGAACGCACTGTAATTATATAAGCTGTAGGCATTGTAGGGGCGATCGATGAGGGATGGGGGTTGGAATGAAAGAGCGGAAAACCGAAAGAACGAATAGATACCCGAGCGAATCGGTCCTTGAAAATTTTCACGACCAGCACCAAGCAAACATACCATCACCAAGAAGGGGATTTCCAGGTTCAGATCTATGATAGAACACAATAGAAGCCCGTTAGAAACAAATATCCCAAATCGGTCGGAAAGTCTCATAATAAATCTAAGATGGTCGGAAATTTTCGAGTGAGAATATGAGAAATCTATAAAGAGACCAAATGACTGTCTTCTGCTCCAAGCGAAGCACCTCATTGAAGCCATCGAAGGAGTATCCCGTGGAAGGTAGATGTCATGTCGGATTTTACCACCATACAAATATCTCATTTTTGGTTATAGTCCTAATGCAGGAAGGTGGAACACAAGCACAAGTGCAGACAAGTCCTGCGCTTCCTGAAGGTAGAAGTTGTTAAGCCAGATTTATGTCACCGTACTGAATAGACTCAGCCTTAGTCACGGCCAAGACACGGGTGTATGAAGCGTGAGAGGAAGCACGAGAAGCCCACAAACAAGCGCGGTCAAGGAACGAGAAGATCCAGGCGATTCCTTTGAAAGCACAGGGGGGCAGGAAAGGTATGAATTATTGCTTGGGCAGGCATTAAACTGACACACATTAAATAGCTGCAAAGGCGGCAGCGGCAAAACTACTAGCTGAAACTTTAGAAGCTGTTGGGAATGCTGAAAGAGCGTTATGGGAGGTTGAAGAGGCCATCATCGACGAGTATAGGCGCTTGGATATCAAGCAGGTCCCAGACGCCCCCACGGGAGGTGCCATGGTCATTGACAACGGACAATTGGGCGGAGGGGCTGACAATGCACCTGCGGGTATTAGCAATGCTCAGACGTTGGGCATCAATAGCAGCAAACCAGGGGAAGAAATCGATGATACACCTACAAGCGTCAGTGATACTCAAACATTGGGCATCGATGGCGGAAATCCCGGGGAAATCGGTAGTGGTGCTGCTGATGCTGCTCAGATGTTAGGTGTTGGCAACTGCAACCCAGCTGAAAAGGCCAGCAGTGCAGATCTCAGCGATACTCAAACGCCCCAAACGACGGGCGCCGATGCGGCGCTCACGGTTGGCGATGTTCAAACGTTGGGCGGTGAACCAAGCGGAGCTGACGAAGTATCCACAGATGGCGATGCTCAGATCTTGGCGTCCTCTACAGCTATAGGGCCCGTCAATACTTTCAAGTCGGAAGATCGACCTCATACCTTGCCAGCGCATGTCAAAGACACCAAAAGTCCACCTCAGTTGAACTTCTCAGAGCTTATCAAAATGCCACCGGAAGACGACCAGGAGGACTCCATCGTCATGCCACTAAATGGTTTCATTAATCCACCGGACGAAGCATCGGTGCCCAAGAACCCGGGTGCCCAAGCGGAAACCGACGTTGGCAAAAACAGCGACACCGGGGGCAAAGGGGCGACGAAATCCGATAAACCAATGAAAACAGCGGCTAAGCGCAAGCGAGCGGCTAGCAAGACGGAGGATATTAATGGCAACAATGAAGAGATAGGGCAACCTGATGGACTTCCGCGTCAGTGTATTGTTTGTTTGACTTTCCAATAATCTGACCAATCTGAAGGGGCAAAAACTAATACCGACGACGACGAAACCAAGGACGAAAAGGTGACAAAACCCAAGAGGCCTAAGAAACCGGCGGCTAAGCGCAAGCGAGTGGTTAAGGAGACGGACAACATTGGCGGTGATGCTAAAGAGGGTTCACGTCAGTATACCATTATTCGTTTGACTCCTAATAATCTGACTGATCTGATGTGGATACAAAACCAGAATTACTGCAAATAAAGCGGGCATGCGATGATGGTGAGACTTTGCCGAAAACTATAGGCCAGATGTACTAATGCGTCTTTAGAGAAAGGAAACTCCCAGATCGACGATTTCTTGAGGAGTCCCGAGAATAACCAGATCGATTCTTCAACAAAAAAGCGCATTCGTGAACAACAAGACTTCCTACCTCGCGCGTCATTTATCAGTCGCGCGCTAGCTCTGGAATGTCTTTCGACTAACCACACAAATACCCTTTGTTTGTATCATCACCAGACGGACAAAGATGGCGCCAAAGTCAACGGCACGGGAAAGTATTTGTTAAATGGTGTACCCCATCCCAGAATGGCGGTTAGAACGAAGTCGGAAGCGGTTCCCCCCCCCCGCTGGACACCTTCATTGCGGCTGCAACATAGAAATCGTGTTAACCGATTTCTTTATTTGGAAGACGTGGACACTGACCTCCAGTGCTTCTGGAACTGAGGTTACCGAGTCGTGGAAGGATCAGCGCTTGGCTCCACGGGAGAGAGCCTTTGTCGTGCAAAACCTAAGCCGTATGTCGTTGGTGACGATGGATGATGTGTACAAGGCATCAAAGAGCAAGGACATGGAATTGAAGTTGGCCGAAATCCAGCTAGCCAAGATGGGGGAGAAAGTGGACGCACTGAGAAAGAAGGCTGATGCTAGACATGAGGAGGAAGCGTTGCCATTTTGAAAGCGATCCAGTTGAAATGATAATCATGTGCACGTGTTCAATGTTTGAAACCATCAGATTCAAAATGATAATCACGTGTTCAATGTTGAAACCATCAGATGGAAATATGGCACAACATGGCCAAGCATACCAATTCTGAGTGACGCAATACTATTCTTTGTGATATCGTGTATCGCATCAATCAAGAAAAGTATGTAAACACATCGTAAATCAATTTTGCGAGAAGTGAGATAGCTCAAGCAGGGCAAGGACCATGTACCCCGGCTAGCTGACTTAGGTGTCAATATATGCATTACAAAATTTCATCTTTTTGGCGCGCGGTTGGGATAACAGTCAAATAGCCAACGAAAACGGATGTGTGAGAGGACTGTCTCGACGCATGACAATGTAGTGTCAGACGATTATTGTCGACGTAGAAATGGCCTGTAGAGACCATATGAGTAGAGGAATAACACAGATGCACAAATAAACGGCGCAGACACACCATCCGGCGAAGGATTGGTCCATGATGACTATCTTGATGGCGGAGAGTGCGAGAAAACCATTCTGGAGTGCAGCGAAATAGTGTCAGACGACTATCGTCCACGTAGAAACGGTCTGTAGAGACTATATGAGTGGATGAATGGTGTGGACGCACCATCTGGCAAAGGAATGGTCCATGGCGACCATCTTGATTGTGAAAGGTGTGAGAAGACTGTCTCGACGCATGGCAATATAGTGTCAGGCGACTATCCTCGGGTAGGAACGGTCTGTAGATACCATTTGAGTAGAGGAATAACATGGATGCGCAGATGAATGGTTTGGGCGCACCATCCGGTAAAGAAATGGTTCATGGCGACCATCTTGGTGGCGGAGAGTGCGAGAAAACCATTTTGGAGTGTGGCGAAATAGTGTAAGGCGACTATCCTCGGGTAGAAACGGTCTGTGGAGACCATATCGGTGGAGAGATGGTATCGATGGGCAGATCAATGGTGTAGACGTACCATCCGATGAGAGAGAGAGGAAATGAATGGTGTGGAGCGACCATCTTGATTGCGGAGAGGGCGAGAGAACTGTTTTGGAGTGTACGGAGAGGAAATGGTCCACATGACCACTTGAAACAAGACGTGGGTTTGGTTGTGTTAGACCATTCAGGAGCATAGGACAGCCGGCTGTACTCAATTGTTTGCGTTTGCGTACCAAATACAAGCGTGGGTACATGACGTCTCTGAACAGTATACAACTCAAACCCTACCCCGCAAACTGCGAAACACACAGGTTAGGTTTGGTTTTGCCACCTGGCCGCAGTGTCACATCACCGGGCACGCTTTACAAAACCCCGAGTCACTCCACTTCCATTATGTAATACATAATACTCATGGCCACCTCCTGCGTCGCCCCGATGATCATATACTTCACAGATGACACTACACCACCGACTTTTACAGGCCCTCATCGCAATTCCCTCCTAACCCCGCGCGTTTATTCTTCAGTTCCTGTCTTTCACCTTCTGGATTCGCACATCCCAAACTATCAAATAGCCATTGCCAGATCGATTTCAGATCCAAGGAGTCCCACCGGTTTGGATGCTTGTGCATTGGTCAGTTTTTTTTCTTATTGCCCAATGATACGGGCATTACCTTGCATTTCTACAGCCTGCAATCCGCCATGGATGACTCTTCAGGCCACCAAGAGGCCCTATTGTCCATCCTCGGTCCATGACTCTAACATTCAATGAGGTCTCGGTTTTTACGCATGGTAAGCTTCATAAACATTTTTGCCATCTCAACCTGCACTCAAATGCGCTCGCTAAGCTATCCGCATTCGCTATCAAGTCTCCATCCACAACCACATTCGACTGGCATGAGATCCATCAATTCATCAAATGGCGAACGGGTTTGGTTGAGGGTGTACATCACGGCTAATGGGGAAATTTGAATCAGAGGTTAAGAGGAGGTTTTCTCAATACACGGTAAGTCTGCTATCGATTGCCAGTGCTGAAACATCCTGACAATTCTTTCCGGATCTGGGCATTCATTGGTCTGATCTGATTTGGTTCATGCTTCTTTTCATGCCCACCATCCAGTCTCCAGTACATGCTTGTACCAATTTGCATACGACTCTCCCCTGCCAACATATGCAACCCGCCAGGGTGGATCTGGGTCCTGGTTTCTAGCCGCACCAATTCCCTGTCCGCAATTCCCTCCTATTTTTGATCCCTATCTTTTGCTTTGTTTTAGGGCCATCAATTTGCATACCAAAGGAGTTTCAAGGCATCGGACGGTAGGGCTGATGCGTTTGTCGTTTTCTAATTCTCTTAGCATCCCGATAACTCAACAGGCAGGATTCAGGGCGGATTCCACAAGATGGGGCAGGAAGATGGGTGGTGATAGGCAGATGATGTGCAGACGGCTGGTTGTGGCAGGAATGACATGTATGTATGCCATCTGCTATACCACTGACCACCCAGAGTAATTTCAAAATTGTTGCACAGTACAGTACTGATTTGTATGGTAGCAGCTATAATGGATGATGCGGCAACAACATGTTGCTTATTTCGAGGGGAATAAGGTGTAGCACAGCTTTGGTTGTTATCAAAAAATATGTAATAGCAACCCACGGACCGCGAGGTGTTATGGATTGCCCAAGGTGGAGGTACCCCTTGTCGCCTACTGCTTCCTCAACCCGACTCCCCAGCTTCACTCCCACGGTTTTCCACTCTTCCAAGTCCCCCGCCTGTCCTTACCACCCGAGTTGCCCTGTCTCTGAGATCTCCCTCATTCCTTGTGAGTCACTCCAGCATCCCCGCCATCCCCGAAGGACTCCACCTTAAATCCGCTCCTCTCCTCTAGACCCATTTTGTGCCCATTCCTCCTGCACTGATCTCTTTAGGAAGACTGTAATGCCCGTCGACCAGGCTCTCAACAGTGCCAGCGCTCGGAACATATTTGACAAGGTGAGTCCCGCTGCCTTCATTTAGCTATCCCGTTTTAAACCCATCCAGGTCATCCTTGTTCGTGGCTCAACCCATATTCCTGAGGCGCAAGGACTCCTCCACGAATTCTTTGATGAAAAGGAGCCATCAAAGGTGATGAATCTTGGCGAGGCCATGCCGCTATCCAAGGTGGTGTTTCCTCTGGTGCTGAACGAACCGCCAATGTTGTTCTCACCAATAGCTGCCTGCTCACTCTCGGAATTCCCACTAGCTGAGTTCCCGCCAGACCCACCCCTCATAGCGCCGCCATTCCTCCTTGGAAGAGCAAAATGTATGTCCAATTGAGGCGGTTGACTTGACTTTCTGACCAAATTCCATCAGCTTCTCCACCTCTGCTAACAACAAGCCTGCCATCCTCCTCCAAGTCTTCAAGGGCACAGCCAAGTTCAGGCCTTCACGTGAGAAGGCGCGTTTGAGTCAAGGCCGAGCCGGCTGCATGGCTGCCAAGGCTGAGAGGTTTCTTTCCGAAGCTGGCAGGCGTACACACATCAGCAATTCAGCAATTTTCCCATAGAAAGCCATAGAATTGACAAATTTCATAGACGTTCATAGATTCATATAGACATCATAGACATTACAACAACACTATATAGAGTAATACAGTATTGTCCAGACACACGGGTCGTCTGGACAGCTTATTCAAGTTATTGTAGTTCAGCATTGCCCGGATCATTGCCAGATTGACGTACATAATACACATTACACCAGTTGCCACCACAATCAATATGCGCAAATGGTCCGTGCGGGCTGATCACGCCTCCGCAAGGCTTTGCTTTTGGGAGCATTAGACCAGGCTCCTAGAACCAGCCCCCGATATGGCAAGAACTCGGACTTGAGTGAGAGGTGACGCAACGCGATTGTGTAATCATATTTGTTAGCCAATCAGATCAGAGGTAGTTTGTCCAAGTTCTCGCCATATGGGGGCTGGCAAATAACGTCCGGCAGCCAAATCGGCATGTCTGCGGGGTCTCAATAGACAATGCATGATGTGTTGTCGTTGATCTGCCCAGCTATGTTGCGGCGCTTTGTATATGATTGTCTACCTAATGGCCAATTGAATAACCTCAATATATTTATTCATTCATTCCTTTTACTTGCTCACAACTTAAAATCTATGTCCACTGAGGCCTCCTCTCGAAAATGGACTGTGAAGGACATCCGGGATCTCATCGAACGGAAGTTCAGCAAACGGCCTTGCTGGTGATTCAACCAACACTCGAGCACAGCAGTGGCCGCTACCCACTGTAAGAATCTGCAGCCATTGTAATAGGTTCACCCAGTATTGGACCTACCGTTCTGTTTTAGAAGCGTCCTCGCCGTGATGTGTTGAAGGCACAATCACGCCAACCAGGGGGAAGAGGAGCAAAGCCTGATTCAAACTCCACATGAATCTCGGCATAACTTGCCGGACGTTATTTGCCAGCTGTCCTATGGTGAATGACGACGAAACCACACCCATTTTGATTGGCTCCTTACCACATGACCTAAATACCACATGACCTAAATATGACAGAAGTAAGTCGTCTTCACCATATCGACGGCTGGTTCTAGGAGCCTGGCATTAGACGCGCATCTTATCAGCTCCATCTTTACTCCAAGTCCTTTTGTTCTCAACACCCACTCCCATGTCTGCATCTCCTCCCCCCACACCATGGCCAAGTGTCAGGACTTGTAATTTCTTTTCTTTTCTCTTTTCATTTGTAGTATCACATGACTGATCATGTGACTGATTATGTAAGCGATCCGCGGTTTCACCTCATTGTAAACACATGTAGTTTGTACTTATTATATTCACGGGCTCTTACCTATGTATATAGTCTTGCTGTTTGTATGTTTCGTTTCTCAATCTGATTCTCTTTGGTTTTCCACTATTCACAGTGGGATTCTCCATTGTCAGTCGGTTTCCATATATCCAACTTCCTCTGAGACATCTTGAGAGACCACACACTTATTTGGTGTTTAGCGTGTCCTTACAGAAGAATCAGATTACTCTCTTGTGCCCTCTCTCATCGTCCAACACCTCCGCTTGTCCAAAGACACTTCGACACGCGTGAAACAACATCACCGCCCAAAGAGTTATTAGTCTTTAGGAGTAAGCCAACCACCACCTTCAGTCATTAACACCACCTCTACCCACTCAGAAGAAGGGATTCATCTGAGTTTAACTCGGCTGCTTTCCCTTCTCTTTCTGGCAACAACCCGGTCTTCATCTGTGTTTAACACGGCTGCTTGACTTACGGGTCCTCAAGTCCCCAGAACACAGAACTTCCCCGACATCCTCTCACTGCTAGTTCAGCCCACACCTGGCGCAGGATAAGCGTTTCAGGGTTAGCCACTAGTATCAGTCAGACGCCTGGACAGGCTCTCGCAGCATCACCATTCCCATTCCTGTTTGAGTAGGCTTGCAACCTCTCATCCTATTTGCTACCGTTACACGGTTTGAGCAGGCGAGAAATTCGAATCTCACCTTTGTCCCGTCCCCACTCTTGAAGCAGGTGATCACCGCCGGACCCCGGTCTACTGGATTAAGTCCATACCCGTGGCCCCCTTCATTTCAAAATTCCGTCACATTTCCGACCATACTCTTCCGCCCACCCCTCTCCTACTTTTTCCAAAACACCCGTCATGTCTGAAGATTCAGCAAACTGGGGAGATTCGCAACAAACAACTCCTCACGGCAGTTTGATTAATCCATATGATGGAAACTACTTCCATACACCCGCCATCCCCCAGGTCAACCCCAACACAGTCACTTATCAAACGGATGCTGAGAAATTTACAGAACTTTATGGTCAAATGAAACACGTCACGGAATTGAGTACGGAATTTATCCAATGGATCCAAAATCTCGAAAATCACGTTAAGGTTCTCCAGGATCAGAACTCGAGACTATGGGAACAAAATCATGAACTTCACTCACGGTTTAATTGGTTTGAAGCGCTCCTTACGGATTTGGTCAAAGACAAACGCGAACGAGATGCTAAACCCTCTCCTCTCGATGGATTTAATCCCCTCCCCGGTTCATACTCTAACACGGCTAAAGGATCCCGTGCGCCTAAACTCCAAAATCCGACACCGTTTGATGGTACAATGGCTAATGCAGACACTTTCGAAAATGCATGCCGAATTTATCTACAAGTTCGACACGCGGATTTTTCATCGGTCACTAGTGCGGTATATTAGGTCCTACATCTTTGTTCCCAAGGCTCAGCAGCAACATGGTGCGATCTTAAGATCAAAGAATTTAACCGGAATCCGATACAAATGGATTATACTATTAACGATTTCTGGAAAGAATTCAAACTGGCATTCTCCGACCATGACCCACAAGGAACGAAGGCATTCAAACTGTGTACCATGAAACAGGGAACCTTACCGGCAGAGGAACACATCCAGGAATTCAAGAAAACGGCCGACGGTTCAGGATACAGCGGATATCCTTTAATCAAGGAATTCAAATGGTCATTAAACGAAGGACTTCACAAACGTCTAATGGAATCGGAATACCAACCGAATACCATTGAGGATTGGTACACACGAGCATCACATCTGGATAGGCAATATCGACAATCTCAGGAAGAAAAGAAGTTGTATCAACCAACATTTCACGCCCGGCATTTCATCGAGTAACCCACGGCAAACCGGAACAGGAACCACCCAGACGCAAGGTCCCCACCGAAATATGGGATCTAATCAACAGGCACAACCTGCCCGACCTACCTTTGGTTTCAATCGCCGGCTTTCAGTCAACAAGCACAACCGGCCTGACCTACCCAACAATCCCGTCCTAATCCACCGGCCCCAGCACGTGCCCCAGATGCGATGGACGTCATCGAGGAAATCGCCGCCCACCAGGAGTTTGTTATCGATGCGGTAAACCAGGCCATATGATGCGAGATTGCAGGGCCAATATAAATTTGAATTCGGCCACACACGACAAAGCACGCGACTATTATTTACAGGTCGCAATTGAAGAAGGGTTGATTTGGCAAGATACGCCGTCAACATCAGGAATCACGGAAGTCAATCCGGATTCACAGGTTCAGGGGCAATCCAACCCCAATCGTCTTTTCAAGGAGGCACGCAGTGAAATCTCCACCACCAGCATTGCCTAAAAATAAATTTCATCTTTTATCTGTCGAAACAATCAAGAAAGTAGATACGCCTTCCAATGTAATCATATCTCAGGGGGTCTCCCATAAGGAGCTTGGCGCTCAGGAAGCATGCTTAATTCCCGTCCCAATTTATCATTTTCAAAAACCAAAAAGACAGAAAAATTAGTGGAGACAAAAATAAGTGATTTTGGTGATCAGATAGACGTCCGTCCTGTTAAACAGGGTCCCGACGTTATGGTCATGTCAACCCACCAGGATTCCTTAAATGGAACATCAGTCCGTCCAAGAGTCGGTAGCTCTGTGGGTCCCGGCTGTAACGTATCTTCGGAACGTCCTGGTCATATTTATAGAGAAAGACTTCTTATTCGCACGCTCAATTTAGAACACGAGACAAAACTATCCATATCAGTGACGACAGTAGATACTCATGAAACTGCGTCCTGTCAAGCGCTTCTAGATTCCGGTGCAACTGGATCTTTTATTGATCGAGCTTATGTACAACGTATGGGATGGAACACCCAAACCTTAAAATATCCTGTTAAAGTATTTAATGTGGACGGTACCTTAAATCAAGGAGGATCGATCACGGAAGAAGTCTATTTAATGATGGTTCATAACAGACATAAGGAGAACATGCTCTTCGAAGTCACGGACTTAGGAAAAGTCCCAATTATAATTGGTCACACGTGGTTAAAGAAACACAACCCATCTATCGATTGGTCAACAGGCGAAATCACATTCACTCGATGCCCCCCAGAGTGTAATGTTAGGGTACGCGCTATTAAAAAGCAAAAGAAACGCAAAGCCCTAGCCGATCGATGGAAATATCAACCCACGATTGAAGAAATCAATGATGAAGATGCAGAACGAGTTATTGGCGGCCTTATCACAGAACAAGAAGGCGCATTATTAGAAGAAATTAATTATGATGAAGTGGTTCACAAAATAGTAGATGAACACTTTGTCAGATCCGTAGAACGTGAAGAATCGCACGATGATATCTTCCCAGAAACCACAGAGCCAGAATTATTAAACAAAATTCCACGACGATTTAGACGATGGCTCAAGGTGTTTGAGAAGAAAGCGTCGGAACGAATGCCCGAACGAAAACCCTGGGATCACACTATTGACCTAAAAGATGGCTACGAACCTAAGAAAGCCAAGGTTATCAATCTTTCTCCTACCGAACAGAAAGAAGTCGATGATTTCTTAGCGGATCAACTGGCCAAGGGTTATATTCGTGAAAGTAAATCTCCACAAACATCCGCTGTATTCTTTGTACCCAAGAAAGACGGAAAGAAATGCATGGTTCAAGATTATCGTCAACTCAATGCTTGGACGATCAAGAACAATTATCCTCTCCCTATGATTTCCGACCTAATTGATAAAGCTGGAAAATCTAAATGGTTCACCATTGAAATTGGACCTACGATGGGGATACAACAATGTTCGAATGTGTGAAGGAGATGAACCAAAAGCGGCATTTACAACTCATAGAGGTTCTTTCGAACTGCTCGTCATGTATTTCGGCTTGTGCAATTCACCGGCCACTTTCCAAACCATGATGAACGCTCTTCTACGAGAACTTATAGATGAAGGACATGTGGTAGTATATATAGACGATATTTTAATATTTACCGATACTCAAGAAGAAAACGAACGAATTGCTGAATGAGTTCTTCAAATCCTCCTTGATAACGACTTATTCCTAAAACCAGAGAAATGTTCCTTCTCAGTTCAACAAGTCGAATTCCTGGGACTCATACTTAAGGTTCGATACGGGTCTACCCGCGGGTAAAAAATGATATACCATACCTGCTACCTGTAATACCGCACCCGTTTTGACACCGCACCCGCGGGTACGGGTAAAAACCGCGGTTCCATGCGAACGATCGCACGGAGCCCTCTCGTCTCGTCGAATTCGTGATCTGTGGGTAAAATGGGTCATGTTCAACACCAAGATGAAAGAAAACGGACCAAAATTGACCAAGATATGGCCATCTTTGCTTGAGAAACCCAAGAAATCGGCCTCGCGTGTGTGAACGGCTGTCTGGAGCCCTCTCGTCTCGTCGGATTCTTAATCTATGCATTAAATGGGTCCTGGTGAGTATCAGGATGAAGGAAAACGGATAAGAAATGACTGAGATTCAGCCAATCTACTCATAAATTCATAATATTGGCCTCACATGTGAAAACAGTCATGCAGCACCCTGTCGTCTCACCAGATTCATAATCTATGAGTAAAATGGAACCTGGTGAATACCAGGATGAAGGGAAACGGATAAAAACTCACTGAGATACCACATTCTGCTGGTAAAAAGTCTAAAATCGGCCTCACACAGTGTGCAGGCAGATGCGGAGCCCTATCGTTTCATCAGATCTATAATATACATATAAATGGGCCCTGGTGGATACCAGGATGAATAAAACAGACAAGGACTGACCGAGATATTGTGGTATATCTGCTTGAAAATCATAAGATCAGCCTCGCGTCTATGAACAGTTATGCCGCGCCCTATCGTCTCACCGGATTCGTGATCTATGAGTAAAATGGGTTCTTGTGAACCCAAGGATGAAGGAAAACGGGCAAGAACTCACTGAGATATGATATGTGGTGAAAAACCACAAGATTGGCCTTGCATGCGGGAACGGTCATGCGGGGCCCTGTCGTCTCGTCGGATTCGTAATCTAGGAGTAAAATGGATTCTAGTCAACCCCAGGATGAAGCAAAACGGATGGGAACTCACTGAGATAGGATGGTGGGGGGGCACATTGGAACCTGTGGTTCATGCGGGTAAGGGTTGCGGTATTTGCGGTGTTGCCTAATTGGGACACCGTACCCGTACCTGTGACACCCGTACCTGTGACACCGCGGGTTTACCCGCACCCGTGTCGAACCTTACTCATACTTGGAAATGGAGAAGTAGGTATGATGGACGATAAAACCGATGCAGTAAAGAAATGGCCGGTTCCTAAAACAGTCCGCGACGTTCGCAAATTTTTGGGTTTTGCAAATTTCTATCGACAATTCATTGAAGGATTCTCTAAACTCGCTGCTCCCCTTAACAATCTCCTACGAAAGGATTCTAAATTCGATTGGACAGAGAAACAACAAACGGCGTTTGATTTACTTAAAAACCGATTCACATCCGATCCAATATTGGTTACAGCAGATCCAACGAAACCCCTTCGAGTAGAATCGGATGCATCGGACTTTGCTATGGGAGGAATCCTATCTATGAAATGTTTGGACGACAAATGGAGGCCTTGTTCATATTATTCTAAATCCTTATCTGACGTTGAACGTAATTACGATGTACATGACAAGGAAATGCTTAGTATTATATGTTGTCTGGAGGCCTGGCGCCATTATTTAGAAGGTAGTACTCATATGATAGAAATATGGTCAGATCACCGTAATTTACAATACTTTATGACTAGTAAAAAATTAAATCGTAGACAAGCACGATGGGCTCTTTACCTATCACGATTTGATTTTACATTAATTCACAAAGCAGGTTCCTCAATGGGAAAAGCGGATGCACTGTCCAGGAGGACAGATCTAAAAGAGGGAGTGGAAACTGATAACAACGACATCACACTCCTTAAACCGGAATTTTTCACCATTAAAGCATTCCAACAAGGACATGTTCTTGTTAACGGCGAAGAAGAGGGAGTACTTTCGAAGATCCGCAAATCGAAAGACTATGATGAATCTGTTGTTAAAGCGATTGAAGAACTCAAACGATTGCCCACGAAACGTTTACGATCTGAAGAATGGTCTCAGGAACAAGATCTCATATTGTTCCGGGGAAAAGTCTACGTACCCAATGACACCCAACTTCAACGAGAAATCATTAAACTTCACCATGATTCCAGCATTGCCGGTCATCCAGGACACTACAAAACTCTGGAATTAATCACACGAAATTACTGGTTGCCTGGCATGACAAAATTCGTTCATTCATACATTGACAGATGCGACTCTTGCCAACGTTTCAAAAACTTTCCCGCTCCTCCTATTGGAAAACTTGTTCCAATGATTACCCCTTCCGAACCTTGGAAAGCAATATTTGCAACTTCATCACCAGACTTCCTGAGAGTAACGGATATGACGCAATAGTTGTTGTTGTCGATCGCGCATCAAAAATGGCGCATTTTATTCCTACTACATCTCAAACATCTACGATGGGTCTTGCAAAATTATATCTGCAAAACGTCTGGAAGCTCCATGGTCTCCCCGATTCAATTATCTCTGATCGAGGACCACAATTCGCAAGCTCAATGATGAAAGAATTAAACTCATTATTGAATATCCAAACTAAAATTTCCACGGCTTATCATCCACAAACTGACGGCCAAACAGAACGGGTTAATCAAGATCTCGAAGCATATCTTAGAATTTTCGTATCACATCTTCAATCCGATTGGGTTGAATGGATCCCTCTTGCCGAATTCTCATACAACAACGCCACTCACTCCTCTACGAAAATATCCCCCTTCTTTAATGTCTATGGTCGTCATCCCCAAATGGGCGCCGAACCAATACGTCAATCAACAAATGAGTCGGCTAATGAATTCGCAACACGGATGAAGAAAATTCAAGAAGAAGCACAATCAGCCCTTGTTAAAGCGCCCGACGAAATGAAACGATACGCCGATCAAAATCGCGGCGAAACTCCATCGTTTCAAGTTGGGCAAATGGTATGGCTTGAAACAAAGGATCTCGACCTCAAATGACCATCAAAGAAACTCACCGAAAGACGAGTTGGTCCGTTTAAGATTCTTGAACTTGTCAGAACCAATGCGGTGAAACTTAAACTTCCATCAACGATCAAAATTCACCCCGTCGTTAACATCTCACGAGTTCGACCATATCAATCCCCTAAAATCCCTCAGCAACAAATTCCACCCGCTCCTCCAGTGGAAATCGATGGTGAATTCGAATACTATACTGTCGAAGAAATTCAAAATTCTCGCCTTACGAAGAATGGTAAAGGATTAGAATATTGGGTTAAATGGGAAGGATATACCCACAACATAATTGGGAACCTCTATCGAATTTGAAAAATGCCATGGATCTCGTCAATAAATTTCATCGAATACATCCACAAGCCCCACGAAAAGTTCGTCTCAATGTAACACAAGATGAATTCCTTTCACTATTTGCTCCATATGAAACTCTAACTGATCCACCATCAAACTCGGCATTATTTTCAAAACTCGATGCTTCAAGCGCTTCAAATTGACATGTGCGCATTCTTTTGGATGCGAGACGCACTGTCAGGGACGATGAAGAACCGCTCAAGATTTTCCCGGAGAGAAAATCCCTAAAGAGGGAGTAGTGTCAGGACTTGTAATTTCTTTTCTTTTCTCTTTTCATTTGTAGTATCACATGACTGATCATGTGACTGATTATGTAAGCGATCCGCGGTTTCACCTCATTGTAAACACATGTAGTTTGTACTTATTATATTCACGGGCTCTTACCTATGTATATAGTCTTGCTGTTTGTATGTTTCGTTTCTCAATCTGATTCTCTTTGGTTTTCCACTATTCACAGTGGGATTCTCCATTGTCAGTCGGTTTCCATATATCCAACTTCCTCTGAGACATCTTGAGAGACCACACACTTATTTGGTGTTTAGCGTGTCCTTACACCAAGCTCCGCACCACCCCTGTCCATCCTCAGGCTCATCCTACATCCATTCGCGTCAACGCCCACGCCATCACACGATCTTCCTGACCTTGGAAGCGCACTGCTATGTTGAGGGTGATATGTCAGGTATGTAATTGGTAAGTCTTTGAATTTTTACATAGATATTGCCCGCATGAAGCTTAAATGACTCATGCATGGAATCTTGAGGAACGGTGTGCCAGATATGCATGTAAACGGTGAGTCTCAATTTTTACACAATTCTCACTGACAAACCCCAGCGACTCGGGATTGGCACCCCAGGTGCACATGCCACAGCATACATCACATCTCTCCTGCACTACCAAACCCAGTACGTCGACTCGCTACCACAAACTTCATCATGTAATCGCTAACAGTACCCATGATGCCCGCAGCCCCCAGTCCCACAGGATGACTTAGCTTTGGTACGTACCTAAACCTGGGCCACGGTCTTAATGTACTAACGGAATCGCTCACGAACCATGTAGCGCCCACATGCATGACGGACGCTAAGCCAGATGGAGAGCCAGTGAGTACTCAATCGTACTACTACTGTTCAATCTAGCTTATACGTGACTGCGCCATGATGTCTGGGCATCGGCCTACCCTAGGGTCCACCCAAACTTCGCTTCAACTTCAACTCCCAGCAACACCCATGCTATTGGGCTCGACAACCATCCACCGCCTCAGCAGTAGCTCACTGAACGCCACGAAGCTAGGGGTTACTCAAATCCAAAGCGACGCCCACTCCCATTGGACCGTCGGATGATGTAGCAGATGCGGAGCGGCTGCAAATCATACCCTGTGTGAGCAGTAACAATCACTCGAATTCGAGGCGATGAGCCATGTTGCAACAAGAATGTAATTATGTCGAATAGTCTAATATATATATTTACTATTTATTTATTTGAGTGAAGTGGTGTTTAAATAGGGTAAATTATTGATCTGGGCCGTAAATGGCATGATCTGTCTGGTATGATACAGTACTTTATAGTGCTAACATACTTTCGGACAGCACCGTATAGTTCTAATGTGTTCCTGGACAGCGCCATAAAGAGATAGACCCATTCTATGAGTCTATGGCACTATAAAACACTATGGGTCTCTAGCCAAGACTGTCCAGATAACAGGCACTTTGCTGATGCACTTGAGGACGCCGTCGATCTGGGTGATGAAAGCGGCACATATGCCGGAACAGACCATTTTTCGAAACCCGTCGAGGTGCGAGGGGTTATTACTACTAAATTATCCAATACTGGCGATGCGGGTGACGGGTGTAAATTGTAAAATCCTTATTTCTTTGCAAGGCGGCTATAGTTTAAGAGAGCTGGAGCATTGGCGTAACCGTCCAGATGAGCCATTCCGCGTTTCTGAACTGCTTTTGAAAGAGTGATGTTATTGAACTTGATGCGTTCGAAGTTGGCCGTCAATCTGTAGAGGAGTTAGTTCCGTAACAGGGGGCAACCCGATGTGTCCCGCACGTTTTGTATATTCTATCTTTAACTTGCTTGTGTTTGATGATCTTTGAACCACGACTCGGGGTTGTCTGGGCATGTATTAATGTGCAACAATCAACCACTATTAATCGCAGAGTGCCCAAAACGACGAAAACAACGTGCAGATCGACGGTCCTACTCATTGCTGAGATTGCGCATGAAAATTTAATAGAGACCAAATGGCGCAATCCATCACATGGATGAGGAAGGCCATGGGTGCGAGCGAAGGCAAGGGGTGCATTCAGTATTCCGCCGCCCTCACAGGAGGGGCAAAGGGAGCTGGCCTCAAATTCCGGCGCTCCGGCGCTGGCGGGGTCGGGCTAGTTGTTAGTCTTTGTAGTTTCGTCTTTAATTGAACCCTCGCATCTTTCTCTTATCTGAGGGCTCTCCAAACGCCGAGTTTCACCTCACAGGCCTCATGCCCCCGCCCATCCCCGCCGGCACTCATGTCCGCTCCCCCCCCCCCCCCCACATGTTATTACCTATCGCTGTCTTGCCTAGGGGGTCAGCAACCCCGTCTTACATTCACTTCATGCAGATACAGGAGGCCGCACAGATCAAGATTATTCAAATTAATATAAACACAAAATTAGGGCCTAATCTAGGCCGACGAAGCATCTATGGTGGTATATCTGCTAGACGGTGTAAGGTATTTTTAACGGACACTGCAGAATCGCTCACATCGCGGGACAGGGCGGCGCAGGGCGCGGTGGTCGGCCGAAGCATCTGCTGGTTCAAGTAAAGTAAGCCAAGGATTCAGCAGCATGCGCATAAACAAAATGCTCACCGGGGTTACCAGAGGTCGACGGCCCTTGTTCGGCGAAACCTTCGTAGTTGGTCCGGATGGCCTTGACATACGACGCTTGGTATCTCAACTTGCTTGTCCATTCCTTCCCGCCGTAGAGCTCCGCTTTGCCTGCTCGGATTTCTTCCAAGCGCGACTGGTACCAGATCTCCGCGTCTGGAGTCCACTGACCCACGGAAAAACCGCTGGCAACCCAGGCGGACCCCCTCGGCCACCAAGAACTATGCTTCCGGCCATTTCCTTTCCCCATATCAACCCGGTACACCCCGCAGATGACGTCGCACTCGCTCTCATCCAAGTCGTCGTCAACGATTGAGCAGTTGTGGTAGTCGTCCGTGCCCAGCTTTTTCCCGAACCACCTGGACTCTCCTGACGGACCCTCGTGCACGTCGTTCACGTCAACCGACTCGGTGTCCATTGCCAGACGCCATATTATCCCCCCCTTCATCAACGCAGCTCGCCCGGCAGGTCCTCGCAGCGCCCTAGAGCGCTTGTCCATGTAATGTGCGTATTCATGTGGGTCGGGCCTATATCCTTGTGTACGGAACCCCAGGCTACGGACCACAGTTGGCGATGGTCTGGCTTCCGGCACCCAGGGATAGGCTGTGTTGAACGGGATGCCCCGCGAAAGGAGGAAGTCCACGGCGTCGGTAGGTCCCTTGATGTCCTCCCTGCAGAGCTGCAAGACGGTGGTGTGGCTCTTGATCGCGACAACCAGCCTTCGATCCACCCAAGCCAGCCCTTCCTTGAAGATGAGGTACCAGTTGTCCACTCGGATCCAATTGAGCGACGGCTGCCTCAGCCGCAACGTCAGATGGGGCTTGCGCGGGTGCTGACGTCAAATGAGGGGGGGAGTTGGGCAATGTTCAAATGGGTTGCTTGCGCGCCCACTCCAGATGTCGCCATTGTGATGTTGATGAAATCGAGCACGGCTTTCTCCAGCTGGTCACGCCCTGCCGCAAAAAAATTCTTCTCGCCGAGCGCCGTGGCGGCGTTGAGGATTGTAGGCGGGCTTTCTCACCCCGCATGTATAGCGTGGGGTTGGGGGCGTGGTCGGCCTCTGCTATAAATCCAAAACGAGAAGCGAGGAGTTCCAGTAGACCTGGGGGACTGAGCGCACGGGATTCACGCGTGGGTAACGAAATGGAATCCAGCGCGGAGTCCTCGAAAACGGCGGCCAGATCCTTTTCCATGGGCATAGGCGGGGGGCATTCGTTGGCGGCGCGTGCTTCCTTGGGCGAAGGGCCCTCGTCGGTACCCTGTGCTTCCATTCCTGGGCGGCGTTCGTTAACCGCCTGGAAGTCGTCTCCGTTGTCTATGTGGTCGGTTTCTGGAAAGACATCCTCCTCGTCTTCATCCATGGCGTACGGGTCCCTCCACTCCCCTAAATACTCGCACAAGTCCCACTCGTTGTGGAAGCTGTGGTAGACGCGCTGATCGTTTTCCACGTCAAAGAACGCCTCCTCCGCGCGGGAATTTTTGACCAGAGTCCTAAGGAAGTGCCCCCCTGGCGCAGGCTCCCACTCAAAATACTTGGACTTGCTCATAAATTGGTTTTTATTTGCGAGCTCGAGCCTAGCCAGTCGAGACGTCTTATCCTTTTCAGTCTCCCGCGTTTCAAGGGCGGGCTCCTCCGCTTTCCTCCTCTCTAGGAATTCCTGGATCGTCTCGCCCTTTCGCTGGCCAGAATGCTTGTGGGGTTCGGGCGCAGGCACATCTATTATGCCCGAGTCGAGGTTGGAGGGCGTCGCTAGATGTACGGGCGGTGGAGCCTCGGGGATGGCATAGGATTCTGTGGCACTAGAACCACAGGGCCACTGAAACTCGGGAGCGAGGGAAGAAGACGCGTGCGGAACGGTCAGAGCTAAGGCATGCTCCGCGCGTCGCATGGAGAGCCTGACGTCTTCGACCTTTGGTAGATAGTGGGCCCTCATCACCGGATCAACTTTGAAGGCGGTTGACGGTTGACGCGGCCCCCAATAAACCCAGACAGGGACGCGCGCACGAATGAAGGCAGGGATCTTAAAGGCCCACGCGGAAGTTCGACCGTCAAGAAAACCCCCTACGCGCAAACCCACCGCGATGTCGCAGACCGAGGAAGCCAGGAGGGCATCGAACCATATCTGCGGCGGGGCGCCCATTGGATGGCGCTTCAGGACCTCGAAAGGGATCCTCCACCGATTCTGCACGCCGTCGTCTTCCATCCAGAGAGACAGGGCGAAGGTCAGGTAAGCGCCGAGCATGGTGAAGGCGTCGCGGGACTTGATGACCGCCCAAACCGCCTTTGTCTCCCGAGTATGCGAGCCAAGGTATCCAAACTCTTTGGGAAGCCGGGGGGTGTGATGGGGGGGAGGCGGGGGTTGCACTGCCCGATGAGGTGGCCAGCCGCAGTGAACAAGGCGTCCTCCAAACGCTGCCAGGAACGCTGTATATCGGGTGGAGCGAGTAGAGCGTAGGACCGCCGACAGTTGAGGTGCCGCGGATCTCTTTTTTAATTTCTTGGTCGGTGTAGCTTACGCGCTCGAAGAGGCCTTCACGATTGTCGACAATGCGAGGGAAGTACATCATCCACGGCTGGTCGTTGGGGATAAAGACGGGCTGCGTGAGCTTCCTGTTGTGGTGCGGGGTGTTTCCAAACGATTCTTTCAAGGAAGGAAGCCACCTAGTGCCCAGCGCCTCGGTAACGCCGTGTTCGTCGGTCCAGATCAAGTATCGCTCGACCAGAGCGTGCTGGGACCCGCAATCGTTCATAGTCACTTCTATTCCAAAGTTAATCAGGGAGCTGCAAGGCGGGGGAGTAGAAAAGACACGTACCGGCATTTGTGGCCTGAGCGGACGCGTCAGCCGTCGATGTTTGAGCAGATCTACCAGCGTTTGAAGGTCGGGCGGTTGTGCCAGCATGTGAAGCTCGGGAGGACGGGCCAGCGTTTGAAGCTCGGGCGGACCTGCCGGCGTTTGAAGCCCGAGAGGATGGGCCAGCGTTTGAAGCACGAGAGGATGGGCCAGCGTTTGAAGCCCGAGAGGATGGGCCAGCGTTTGAAGCCCGAGAGGATGGGCCAGCGTTTGAAGTCCGAGAGGATGGGCGGGCGTTTGAAGCTCGGGCGGACCTGCCGGCGTTTGAAAATCGGGCGGACATCGGGAACGTCGTGGAATTTGTCTTGAAAAAAAAGTGCAGTGGCCAAGCGGTTCGCGCGGCAGTCGTCGCGTGTATTGGAGGACTGTGGAGAGCGCGTCGGGAAGGTCACTGGACGTAATACGTCACAGGGATCAAAGGGCTTTGGGTTGTAAGACAACGCAACGCCGCTGGAGGAGGAGACGAAGAGAAGAGCGTCAGAGAGTCGAGATGTTGAGACGGAAAGACTTAGAGTCGGTGGACCCGAAATTTCATAGGTCACATGACGTACCGGGGATCAGGTAGGTCACATGAATCAGATTATGTCAGGTCCAATGACCGTGACTGGGTGACGAGCATCCGTGCATTGTGTGTGTGACTGCTCGTGTTACACACATACCCTACCTTCCGCTGCTAATCTATCACCTCTGCTCGTCGTTTTACCACTGGACCGCGCGCACCTTTACGTGTCTAACACGAAAAGTGCTATTGAGGCTGTTAGCGTCTAACGCTTCAGATTCACCTGGCTCCCCGCCCCAGGATCTCTCGTTCCCGCCCACGCCGCCTCATTCCATCGTGCCGTGCGTCCGTTTTTCCGGCCATCTTCTCCGACTGACTGGTGAACCCCGCCTAGTGGCGCACTTGTTCCGACTGACTCGTAAGCTTTGCTGGCGCGTTTTTTTTGAGCCACCCACCTGTCGCTTAGCAGCGAAATTGTGGGCCTCGCCGCCTTTACTCCGGACCTTCTCCGCTCTTTGTAAGTCTCGCCTGTTGCCCAGGGATGCCGCCTCGCGTCTGATCCTCTTCTCTAGACCTGCCCCGTACGCGCGCCGCCTTCTCTGAACTCCTCGCCTGTCGTCTAGCAGCGAAATTGCTCCGGCTGACTCGCAGGTTTCATTGATACGCCTTCGCGCTTTTTGAGCCACCCGCCTATCGTTTAGCAGTGAAATTGCTCAAGCTGTGGAACTCGCCGCCTTTTTTCCAGACCTTCTCCGCTCCTTGTAAGTCTCGCCTGTTGCCCAGGGATGCTGCCTCACGTCTGACCCTCTCTAGGCCAACCCTACGCCCGCGTCGCCTCCTACCGCCCCTATCCAAACCCCTTGCCTGTCGTCGATGCCCTCTGCGTCCCTGCCCGCGACCCCAGTGCCAGCCAAAGAGGCCTTGGCTTCTTTACCGCTCTCGCCGCAACGTGCGCCGCTATTCTCCTCCTCTCCGCTCTCATCGCCTGAGCAGTTGCCGCCTGCTTCCCCGCGCCTCTTACCTCACTCATCGCTGCCCCCCTCCTCGCCGTCTCCCGCCTCTTCACGCATCCCGCCCTGCGCCGCCCCTGTCGCACCTCCGCGAAAACTCCCTCCCCACCCTCTCACGATCGAAATCCCTCTGCCTCAGCCTGCCTCCCTCAAGGTTAGATACAGCCTTAGGCTTGCGGAAGCTGCTCTTCGCAAGGCCATGGAGGCCCCTGGCCCCCACAGCTACGGAATTCACGACTCGGAGCTAGACTTTTCTGTCTTTGGGTGGGAGCTGCCTCCTTTGACTCCCACTCCTTCCCCACGGCCCGGCTCCCCAAAGGTCTCTGCCCCCAAGAAGCACCGGGGCGCAAAGGCCAAGACCAGCCTTCCTGTTAAGACGCCAGGCAAGGCGGGATGGCAGTAAGCTTTGCGGCGTCTTGCAATGAATCTAGACTTACGCAACGCCCCTTTAGATCTGTGGCTCGCGAGCCAGCCCCTGCTGCCTCCCTGGGGAAGAGATCCCGAGACGCCGATCCGGGACAGCCCGGTGCTTGGGCTGCCCAGCAAGGGCCTGGCAGGCCGGAGAACGCACCGAAGGCACTCGAGCAAGTAGGCGACGGGGGACCGGTGGAAAAGGAGGGCGGCAACGGGCGTGACCCAGAGCCTGGCGGGTCAAAGAAGAGATGCCGCGGTCGCAAAGCTCCGAAGTCTCGCCCAAGGGCCGGGCAGGCGCTGGCAAATGCTGGCGGCGACGCGAAGGCCGCAGATTTCTCAAGACTGAAAGAGAAGCGGCTCGAAACCTCAGAGCTCCTCCAGAGCGCCGGCTTCTCCATGACGAAGGACTCCGCCATCAGTGGAACGGGCTGGCAGGGCAAGCAGCTCCAGGTGCCTGACCGGAAGCGCCTCCAGGAGATCTACCAGTCGGATGAGATCAGGACCTCGCTGGCCCAGTTCTTGCCCGTCTACTACGATGAGTACGCCCTCAGCCGTCCCCATAGACCTTTTGCTGACCTCTGCAGCAGGAGTCATGAGCGGGCAGTGCTCCTGCTTGACGACGAAGGCAGGGCGTTCTGCTACCGCACGACAGTCCTTCCCTGGATCAAGAGCGCGGCGCCCTCAATTTTGGAAGCGGTTGACACGCTCCTCGGAAAGCACTTGAGGGATGTAAAGACGGCCCAGGCTAGTCGGGAGAGGACGCGCGGGCCCCACTTTCCCTGCATCATGGGCCACTTTAGGGCCTACGGCGAGGTAGGCCTCTGGTTGCTCGCATCTTTCTCCCACTCACACCTTTCCCAGTATCCTGAGCTAACTCGGTTTCACGTGGACAATGCAAGTGACGCTGAGGCCTTCATCAACAACCCGGCGATTCAGCACGTCACGTAAGTGCGTCCCCGCAGCCGTACGCCTGGCAAGCCCTCTGACTCCCTGCAGGAACGCCGTCTCCTCTTGCCTCAAGATGATGTTTCCCGGGGTGGTTAGGCGCCTTCAGGCCTCTGCCGAGTGGTATGAGACGCACCACCACATCAAGCCCCAGTTTGGTTTCTTTTGGAACCTCTGCATCAACGGCATCTTCCCTGGCCAAAAGCGCATCCACAGCAAGCCCCATGCCGACTACAAAAATGTCGTAGGCGTCTGCGCCCTGCTTGTGTATGAGATCCCAGGGAGGGGTAAGCCACTCTTTGGGCTGCCAATGTCGCTAGCACTTATTACTCTTGCAGTTAAATTTAACCATTCCAAAAGGACATGGCTCGTTCTCTGGGAGGCGGAGGTGGCCATCCAGCTCCCCCCGTGGGTGGTCTGCCTGTACCCGTCCTCCCTCCTCACCCATTTCAACATAGACGTTCACGGTGCTGTCTGCCCTCCCTCGCTCCATTGCTTCCTTTCTAAACCCCCCTCAGATATTAAATTTGTCACCACGGATGGAGAAGAACGACCCACGCCAGCCAACTCAACTCCTCTCGTGGAAGGCGATGACGAGGGGAGGGGCAGTTTCGTGTACTTTAACCAGGCCGCGCTTTACCAGTCCTCAGAGACTGGGTTTCCGACTCTCAAAAAGGCCAGGCTGGCTGGGAAGGCCACGACTATCAGCGGCGCTCAGACAGTTGAGGCCGCCTTTGTGCGCCATAGAGTAGTCATACCCATAGGCCCTTAAACCGCCTCATCCCCTCCGTCTCATCCCCTCTCCGCGTCTCTACTGCCTTGGGCTGCCTTACGTCCGCCATCTGCTTCGTTTAGTCTATCTCAAGCTGACTAGTGGAGCTCGTCGCCTTTTCTCTGGCCTTCCTTGTTCCTTGTAAGTCTCGCCTGTTGCTCAGGGAAGCTGCCTCCTGTCTGATCCTCTCCTCCAGGCCTGCACGTCTCCTGCCGCCTTCTCTGAACTCCTCACCTGTTGCCTAGCAGCGCACCTGCCCTTGTCCTTGCCTCTGCTCCAACTTTGCTGATGTCCCCACACTCTCATCCACAACGCAGTGCCGGTATTTTTCAAGCCATCCGACGGCCCCGACCTGGATCCATAGGCTGGTTCTAGCCACCAAGCGACTGCCTTCCAGATTCAACAAGCTCCGCGAATCCGGACGCCCCCTTGCCTTCGAAACGTAGCGTAGCGGTGAGTATTTGAACCTTGAACATATTGTCATATGTTAATGCATATAAAGGTTCTTGATCAATATAGGCACCCACGGCGAATGGATGCAAACAACTTTTTTTCACGGTGCGTGTCCCTCCTGCATGTCTATCCCTTATTTCATGCATTCTATTCGCAGAGGAATGCCCCTCGCCATCGACGTCTCTGCCCAGATCTTTGGACCAATTCGAACCCTCAAGCGATTGCCTTGCGGATCCAGCGCCGGAAGCTTGTCCGTCAGTAATTTCATCATCCCAACTCGTTTGGTTGCTCAATCGTTTCCTCTCATACTTCTACAGAGCCCGTTGTTGTGCTATTGGGCGCACTTTCAGACTCACAACACACAACACGGGTGCTATGTGAAGAGAATGCGACAGTTAGATCACAGCTTGACACGGTGGAGCGGGATAACATGGGCTTGAAATGGGAGCTGGGGGAGCTGAAGGGGCTGGTGCGGGATCTGGAAGATAGGGAGCTAGAGGAATCGGACATGCCCGCGGTTTTGGAACAGGGCAGTGGAAACAAGAACGAGATGGGGAGGCTGGGCGGAATACACATGCACACGACATATCGAGGCTCGGGTTCGGTGGGAGCAACGACAAATTGCGGGATGCCCCTTCTACTCGCACCAGCTCGCTGTTACATTTCATATCCCGCGAAGCGCATCTCCCCCTCGTACTGGACGACCTGGACTTTCACCCTCCACACCCGCACCCGCAGTCAGCTTCGTCGACACCCAACACAAAACGCCCCAGACGCATGAGTACCGCTTCTTCAGTGTCCCTCTTTCCTGTCCCCCCAGCCAACATGACCATGCTTTTTCACAATAATGCCAAGGACTTCGCCGCCTCCACACCCACAAAATTGCAGCACGTCTACCACCCCGACCAGCAGCAGCCCCCTGGAACGCAGAAACGCTGTCCGCACCAGCAGCCGCCAAGCTCACTTGGGCGCCCTATCCCGGGCGCGGCCCAAACACGTGTAACCAGCACTGACACAGGGCTGAGCATCTCCCCAACTACGGTGGACTTCTCGATGACCACCGGCAGCCCCGGGAGCCTCCTTCTCCGCCCGGAACGCAAAGTCCTTCTCGGGGATATGGAGAGCCTCCATCTGGGACAACGTATGCAATTGGAAGAGGACGTCTATCGCAAGGAAGAGGGATGGGATTTGTAACGCTACGATTTTGTTGCTATTATTTACGCGCTGGTCTTGTTCTCATTTCCGCTTGACCAGCTGCTATGGCCCATCTGACTTTGCTTGTGATATTCCAAGTAGTCGGAATCATGAGAACGGTCGCATGGCAGGCGATATGAAACTGAACAAAGGCAGTGATATTGAAGTGAACACAGATAGCCCATGCGATGGGGTTATTATGTGGGGAGACATGGTGCATACAAGTACAGATAAAATCAGATCAAATTTGCCGCAATGGGCAAAGGGGTGACATCCCACTTGTCACATTCTCTTGCGGTTGCGCAAAGCGCGTTTGAACGGGGGAGCGCGATCACGGACACCAGCAGACTCAAGGACAATGCCGGATGGGGATTGGTAGCGGTTGGGGTGTTCTGGAGAGGGTAAGTGGGGGACAGAGGGGAAAGTGGGGAACGGACCAGGGCTGCGACCGCCATGGGGAGTGGGGCGTTTGAGACTGGCTGAAAAAAAACATGGTAAAATCGTGGAGAGGGGTGCGGGGGAATGGTACCTTTGCTTGGACCGGGAGTGGGAAAAGGGGCATCGTCCTCAGAGCCATGAGGCATATCGACGTCGTGATCTGAGAAGCAAGTGAGAATGTGAGGATAAGAGTACTCAGAGAGTACCTTCATCGATGGGTTGGGCAGGGGTGCCATCAGATTGGGGCTGTGAGGGGGGGTGGATCGTAGGAGGGGGGGGAGAGTACAGCTGTGTTAAGAGGGAATGTGGCACTGAGCGGGCAATGACGAGGGTGAACTGGAAGGTGCTTACCTCATCCAAAGAAGAAGAGGACTGAGGATTAACTTCGTCAGCGACCGGGTTGTCGGAGGGGTCAATGTCGTTGTGAAAAATGGAGGAAGAATGGCCTTTGTTGGAGTCGTCGTCATTTTCAATATTGGAGATGCCATCGTTGTTGATCCCGGATTCACCATCATTCTCAATGAAGGGATCATCGTTGTTGATCCCGGATTCACCTTCATTGTCAATGAAGGGATCAACAACTTGTTTGAGAGAGTGATGATCGTCAGTGATATGGGCGCCTTCCTGATTGGTATCGGGGTTGTCGGCGAGTTCCAGATGGGGCGCGGTGGATTTTTGACAAGCGACGTTGGATGGGGACCGCTCAGGCGGGACATCGGGGGTGGGGCGGCGGGAGAACGTAGCCGGTGGCGGAGTGTCATGTTTGTCAAGATACTTAGAGAGCTCGGTTGCAGCATCCTAAGATGTGAGGTGAAAAGGAGGATATGATAGGAAGCAGGGATGAACATACGGAGCGCTGAGTCCAAGGGGTGGCGTGAAAGGATGAAGGAACGTCATCGTGGGTAATGGAGTCCCACTTCGGGTCCATGGGGTCAATGGCAAGGGGGTCCGGCTCGCAGGACATCTTATTGAGGCGTTCAATGTTTTGGTAGCAGAGCTGTGGAAGATCAGAGGAGTACAAGGAATGAGACGAGTGCGTATATACCCTCTCCAAGGTTTTGGTGGCCTGATAAATGTCATTACGGACTTCATCGGAGCCAGGTCTTGCAACAAGCCAGGGCTTGGTTGCGAATTTCTTCAAGAAGGATGCAAGCCCTGTCATAGAGAGCTCACGATCACGAGCACGTTGTTGATTATCACTTGCGGCTTCAGTGGTGAAAGTCGGGAGAGCGGTTTGAACGTGGGTAATGCCATCAGGGAAAAAATATTCATTCGTCTTGGTGAGGGATCCGCTGGAATCAACTCGATCTTGCACCTTAGAAAATTTGGTGAGGATGCGTTTGAGTTCTCCGCGAAGGAAAGCCGCAGAGGAAGACTTCTCTAAGAGGAGGGAACGATACTCATCCACGATCATGTCCTCAAGATATGCAGCAAGGGCGTATCTCTCAAAGTCGCGGGTGGGCTTCTTCAGAGAAGGAGAGCGCCAGTCATGATAAGTCTTGAAATCGAGAACCCAGTGACCAACAACGATAGGGATGTTTTTGATTTCTTGGTCTTTGAAGCGGCGATTTTGTTTATCAGGTCCTTGACCTTGTCAGCAATTTCCGGATATGTCTTGGCCAAGACAGGGATTTTTTGATCCTTGACAGTTGTTGGACGGGGGTGTGTTGGAGAGTATTTGACGATGTCGGATTCCATTTGGAGAAAAATGTGGAAATATCGAAAGACAAGATGCGCAACCTAGCGGACGCAGATATGGGTGTGAATGGATATAGAAGAGGATGAATAATGAGTACCTCCCGCGCGGCGCGTCTTCCGTCAGTGAAAAAGCCGTTGGAGTTCTCGCTTATGGTCCGTAGGGCCCAGGAGGCGACATCCTTTGCTGTGCGGGGGTTCTTGACCGATGCGGAGAAATATATAGCATATGGATCGATCCAGGATAGAAACTGTGAATCGGTGTCAATGGTATGAAAAATCATTAGAATTGGAAGACTTGCCTCAGACAGACTATTGGGAATCATCTTGAGACACGACCCCATCTCCAGGATCATTGTTGGCGTCAGCAATGGCAGTGGCCGCTGGAAGTGGAACATGCCGTGATCAACCATGACCCATTCCACCTTGCGCTCAACCTCCTTCTGGAAATCAATTGTTTTCTTGCCTGACCGCGGCATGTTTGTGACGTAGTCTCCAATACTGCGCATCAGATTGATGTTGTACTCTGCCGTTGGTCCGTCTTCATTGACGTCCCCGCCTTTCAGGCATCCAAGCTTCTCGCCCCAAGCCCCAAGTCTTCAAGGCACCGCAGGAGATCCGCAGTGAACAGATTTACGTCTTTCTCGGAGTCTGCTACAGTGGTCGTGAATACCCCCCATGTCGAAGTACATGTCCGAAGAGGCTCCTTCGCCTGAGGGTCTGTGGTCTGCTGCACCTGAAGTTTGTACTTGTCGAACGTAGACGTATCGTCCATCTCAAAGAAATCGAGGTGCGTCACCAGCGTCCGCCAAATCCCAATCAGGTACTCGACCATCATCATCAAAATCTGCATATATAGATTGATCTCGTCAGAAGTCCAGCCGCCAACAGGATTCCCATTACTCACGCCTCCGCCAATGCTATGCATATTTGCTTTGATCCATTTTGAATTCAGGCATTTCTTGTAATGGAAGATGTGCCCGAACTCGTGCAGCGACAGAAGATATTGCAGAGTTTCCTTGTGGTGGAATATTTGTCGCAGTGCTGACGATTTGTTCCCCATTCTCGCCACCCACATAGGCTGCGAATCGGGTCCTTCCGGAGAACGCGCCACATACCCCCTGATCAGCATCACTAATTTCTCTTCATCCGTCTCATGGTATTGCTGCACGGTGGTGTTCCGAGAGATGTGAAGTGCCAGCAGGCCTCCGTTCCGCACCATCACCTCTACCACATCCCGTGAGTATATCGCCTGGTTCGTCCATCTATCACTCACCCTCGTTGTAGACAATCACCCCCACTCTGACACCGCCCTCCGCTGATTCTCCAGCTCCCGAATTTTCTCCTCCGTCGCTGAACTCCCATCCCCGTCATCCTGCATTGACTTTCTCATGATGTTGATTTTGTCTGTCAACGCCCTCGCCTCAATCCTCGCTGCCTGCCTTCGATGACGACCCCCCGCTGCAAAGATCTCCCGCAACTCATTCCCTTTCTCACTCAGGACCAATCGCGGCGCAAGCTTGATACCCTTGATGTCAGTGTTAATGCACGACTCGTCCAGTGACGCGATATTCATGATTAGCGGTATCATGTTTTCAAATTTGGTTGTTGAAAACGAGGACGCCTTCATCGATGCATGCAGTATCAAGGCCTGAGACTCTTTCATCTCCCGGTCGTTCCACCGTCCGAAGTTCAATGGCTTCATTGGATTCACGATATCCATCAGGTTGATCGATATGATTGCCGCCTGTGCATCGTCGTCCGCCGTGCTCCCTGTGAGCTCCTCATCTTCCACCTCTGATGACAATTCATCCTCATCTTCTCCAGATCCCAGATCTTTCCCTTCCCGTTGCCCTCGTCTTCTTTCCCCCCTTCTCACTTCCACCAACCGCCTCTACCGCTTTAGAAACAGCAACAGTTGACTTACGTTTTCCTTTCTGACCACGCCCCTGTACTCCCCCTCCCTCCACTGCTGTGGCTGAGTTTTTCGTTGACTTCTGTCCTCGTGGAGGCATTTTCCGACAAGACGGTGAGCGTGAGGGTGTGTTCACAAAATGCAAATTATATATACTCCCCTTGCCCTCCCCATGCGTATCCACGTGTGCTTATCGTCTCCGAACTCTAACCAATCCACGTGTGCTTATCATCTCCGAATCTCTAACCAATCAACACACCCCCAGGCAATCCAGCCCTCTTGTCACCCCGTCTATGTGCAATCAATCAACACCCCCAGGCAACCCAGTCCTCAGCTTGACACCCTGTCCATGTGCATCTTGTCAAAATCCTATGCCTGATATCGCCATCTCCTTACGTTATCATGAATCCCCCTGACTCCGGTGTGGGAGAGATTTACGAGTGCATCAGGAACTGAGGGGGAATGAGGGTGGTTGAAGACCACAGAAAAAGAAGAGAGTATGAGCAAACTGGGCGTGACAACGTACCATGTGGATCATGGGCTTGAAATGTATTTCATATGTCTTGTAGCATGAAATGGACTTGCTTGAATTACTTAGAGAAACATGTGAGACAACTTTTGAGGTCAAAACCTCTAAGGGCCCCGCCTTCAACCATGGAGAGCCCGAGAAAATGCGAACATTCAACCCTACCATCTGTCACATTGGAATCTGTTGGAGCTCAGGTTGATGGTCCTACAGAAGACGAGGGCAAGTACTAAATATAGTAAGGGAATACAAATGTGTGAAGCGCTTGAAGTCCGAGGCCCCAAACTTGTAAGTTGTAACCATTGGAGTGTCATGTAAATGAAGCCTCTTGTGGGCGTGAGATCGGGGTGAGTGATTTGAGGAATCTACTAGGACATGCAAGAAAATGGGAGAAAGCATGAGTTTCTGTGTGACCTAAATCACTGCTACACCAGGAGCAGGGAGATAGCATCTTGAGGTTTTGGATAAATGATTGATGTCATCATTCTATGTAATAGGAGTTTTGTGGCCCTGAATGCAGTGAAAATGGACTGGTTATGTTCCAATTGGCGTCAGAGATTGACTAAATCACAAAGTGAGCATTTGTGATGGCATGTAGACTGATCCATTGTGAATTAACGACAATCAATAAGCTATGGAACTGCAGAATCATATGACCAGCTTTCCTAGAGGTGTGTCTTATCTCTAGTGCTCCACATGCCATATTTATGGGCACCACTGTATGACCAATTTATGGGGTGTACCATCATAGATCAAAATATGCGCCATAGGATCATTCTTATGGCGGGGGTCTCCTCCTTATCTTACATCAACAGAATTAGTTATCAAATGTCTCATTTGGGGACATCAATCTAATGCATACAGACATGTACGCTATTGATGAAATATCCCGCCGTAAGATCACTCCTACCGCGCACATTTATCATTTTTGATCCTGCTCAATCCTGCTGCTCGCTCCCTTGTTGTCAGTGTAAGCCTAACCCTTTCTATCTTATCACTCTCCTCATTCCTTTTACCTTCATCCGATTTCTCCCTCCTCTTTTCCGATCTCCGCTGTATATATATAAACCCCACTCAACTCATCCACAACGCTTCCACCGAATATCCTTCCTTCCCTCTCACCCTACTTTCACATATCCAACTCCAACTCTTCTTCTGGATCACTCAAATGGATCTTGATCCTTCATTAGACGCCCCGTTTGATGTTGCCCTCACGCCTTCTCCTTTTGGAACAGATGATGCTCCCTCCCAAGATATCACCCTTGCCGCTGCCCTTCTCGCCAACTCTGAGTCCATGCACGACGACTTTGCAAATCAGCCAATCAAATCCTACCCACTCCATCACTACAGGCACATTTATGACTCTCGCAGCAAACATGCTGCCCTATCCTCCCTTTCCTCACGCGCGACTATTGACTTCCGCAACTCCCCCTTGTCGTTGACCCTACAAAGAATGACCTTGATTGGTCTGCTCGTTCAGTCTTCCTGGATCTAATGGTATGCGTTGGCGCTCACATTGGATTTGGCGCCCTCCTTCCTTGCCTTCAAGTAGACCACAACTATGAATTCAAGATGCAACTTGCCCACTCATTGCGCACCTTTTCTGCCAAATTCACCAAACTCGGCTATGATCCAAGGAACAGTATCCATTTTATTGGCCGCCCCTCGTTCTGAAGATGTCTGGCTTGCTTGGATCCCAAGAGACATTGTTGACCGTCAATCCCAAGACAAACACACACCAGGTTCCTCTTCCGCTTCCTCTGCTCTCTCTCTTCGCCACTACAGAATGTCATGTTCATTGCCAAAATGCTCAGTGACATTGCCTATCATGATGTCATTGTCTTTGATGACTATCCTGATGTGGACGATCCAGACTTTGACTTTCCCACCAATGTCAAGTATGTATTCTCCCTCACAATCCCACTTTTCACTCGAAACTCAATTTTATCATTCTCATCAGCTTGTCCTCCATCGGCTTAACCTTGTTCACCTACATCGCTTGCATGTAAGAATGGCCGAACAGTATGCGATATGGGTCACCAATGCACCAGACAACTGGAAAGCCGATGGTTTTCTTGAGCAACGCTATCTGTCGCCATCACATCCCGCTACGGCCAAAACCAACCATTGGGCCTTACACAAATAATGAGGGCGAGGAAGCGCGCAATTGGGATCGTGACCGCGATTTCTCAAACATACGCTACATGACCATTGCAATCGCAACTCATGTCAGGCAAGTACTGCAATATAATAGCAGATACCAACCTAACAATTCACGCTTCTACAGTGTCAGGCGTGTTGCCCAGTGGCAGAAACCGTGATGTCACTGATATCATGGACCAGTATCCAGATGGCATCACAACAGCCATGATCGACGCATTCGTAGGAGTATGAGCATCATGAGCTTGAACAACTGGACCAGGAGGATGCCAATGGCGACCCAATCAATATCTACTCAGTGGATGGGTACCAATCCAGCGAAGGATTGCCCTCTTCCGACCTGGCACTAAGAACATGGGTGTCCTTATTGACTTCCAACATCTCGATGAACTTTTTCTCCATGAAGACCCCAACTTTGTCACTGGCAGCCATCTTGAAACGGCGTATACTGTCTATCCGCAGGCAGGACTTCGCACTTGGCCACTTCCAGGCTAAAGGCCTTTTTCATCCTTGCTAAACTGTTGGAGGAGATTAATGGTGATTGATGTATTCGGCGAGGACAGTGTCTCGAGTTCATCAGAAAACAACGATGATAATGACAATGCCCGCAAACCCGCGATTTTTGGCATATCTAGCCAGGGATACAACGCTGTCATGCACAATACTCGTGGACGATCGGCCCAACATCATGAGGTTCAAGTTGGCTATATTACTCGGATGCTTGCTGGATCATGGATGAATGCGAAAAGTCACCAGCTTGCTGCTCAGCGATGGGTACAGAAATGTCAGCAGGCTCTACCACATGAGGCATATGCTGAGAAGATCCGTGACCGCTCTATATGCCGGGACCTGCGCCTCGAGAATGTCTACTACATTGACCTAGATGCCCTCAACCCAGGCCAAAAGAGAGGAAGGTAGGCAGCAATCGTTCATCAGATCCTGGAAATGGTGTCATGACCACAATCTAGTGAAATCCTCAACCAAATTATCCTTCCCCTGGGTGCAATGTGGTTGCATGCGAGTCTGTGGGAGAAGCTACCGCGTCATGTGGTTCTGTTTGAACCTGATGTGCGTACATTTTGATTTTATGAGTAACATGATTGTATTAATGACCAACCAACATTACCAGGCATATCCTGCTGTCTACAACTGGACAACATATCCCATCACAGCACTGTTGGATATAATCTATCGTTCCACAGCTGATGCGATCAAGGCCAAAACATTCTCCGACACATTTGTCGTTGAACTTTGTTCAGTTCTGGAGCGCACCCTCAACTATATGCACACAGGCAATGCGTCTGTGATTGCAACCACGGTCATGAATCCAATGTGGATCGGGCGCGCAATTGTCCAAGATGGACTTCCTTGTTTGAACCCACAGAATGTCATGATACAGCATCCTTCGAAGGTTCATATATCTCATCAGCATTGGCCCTATGACCGGGTCCTACATCTACCCTATTCATCATCACGGAAGTCTCAGGTCATCAACTTTGGTAAACACCACTTCAATGTAAGTAACCATCTACTCAAACATCCATGAAATCACCGCCATAGGAATGTTCCTATGGCGGTGTAAACCCACCTGAACACCACCAACCATTGAACAACACCGCCATAGGAACATTCTTATGGCGGTGTAATTTCATATACACAAATGACAATCATTGGTTAAATACTCCGCCATAGGAACATTCTTATGGCGGTGTAATTTCATATACACAAATGACATCATTGGTCAATACTCCGCCATAGGAACATTCTTATGGCGGTGTAATTTCATATACACAGTGTCATCAGGATACTCCGCCGTAGGAGTATTCTTACGGCGGAGGTTTTCACATATACACTGAATTGAGCACTGAATAGCTTCGAGCTCTTGCAAGCCCGGAACGATGAGTTCGAGTTTTGAAGGAAGAGGGATGAGGGATGAACGGTAAGAAACGAATGGATTGGACGAGACGGCGCGATTACAAACGAGGGTAAGGTAGTTAATTGTCTAGGTGGTCGTGATCTCGGAAAGTTGAGATATGCTCGGTGGTTTGTATGGTTCCCGGCTATCAACGTGTTCCTCGCGTGAAGGGGAAACTACCCTTCATCCACCCCCCACTTGAATATCAACCATCCCTGGTTGACCGGCGGCTTCGCTGTCTTCATCGTCACAGAGCCTGCAAGTTCTGCTGGGTTGATGAACCTGGTGACCTCCCGAGACTTGAATGAACGCAGAAAATAAGGAATAACTCAAACGGCAGCAGTGGGCGCGATAGTTAATGGTGAGCGCATGCAGTACAGGAAGTCGACACGGTCGCGGATACAAGTCCCTGGGAGATGGCGGGGGATGAACGAACCTGAACGGAGCACTATGTAGCCGTCTGCGTTGTGGCGAACCTTTCCTTGAGCTAAATACATGTGTACAACCATACAACTCTTGAGATGATGCCCGGCCAACAGTCCCTGTAGCCTCATTATTATTTCATGGGGAAATTCCAGCTGTGCACGTTATAATGTACCACCATGTCTGCCATAGCTTGGGGGAATTATAATGTGCACTCAGAATACTGCAAGCAAATGGCAATTATTGGTTCTAATAATAATACATACATGGCTGGACACATTATAATGAGGGGGGTCCTAGGGGACCATTATTATTTGAGCTGCTTCTTTTTGCCATCCCATCAACATCTGGACTTCCTTTGACATCTCATCATTCCCCAGACTTCTTTTGGGTCCCATCATAATTAAATATCATATCCCAAACCAATATGCTTATTTTATTGGGATAACATATGGATGTTTTGCCCACAGAACATCATCCTCCCTACTAAATACCAATATAAACACACAAAACCTAGTATATAGCACCCATGAAACCATCTACTGCTTCTGGGAAGTAAGCAGAGTATATATTATAAAAGTCAGATGAAACTGTATTTGGCTTGAGCTTGGAGTTAGTCTGGCCTATGATTATCTTGAGAGTCTTGGGTACTGGGTTCACCCACTGCCAAAATAATTCAATGTGGGCCCCATGGGAGATGAATAAGTGACCCATGACCCTCAGAAAATATGCTAAACCTTTTATAAGCTTATTGGTTTGCTCAGGAAGGGGTTATCTGGGGATGGGTGGTTTGTGCGGAAGCCATTTCTCCACGGAATAGGATGAGGCAGGGGCGGATCGAAAGCGGCTTAGAATCGCTTTTAAACGCGTCCCTTACCGCTAGAATCCGCCGGTTCAGTAATTTTATATAACAAAAACAGTCCAAATGCATGTTTATTTTAAAATCGCTCGATCCTAGCCACTTCTCCACGGAATTGCTCGAAAATTAGCGCGTTTTTGAGCGCATTGTACACGCTTTCTAACGCGTCCCTGCGCGCAAAGATCCGCTAGGGGCGGGAGAACCCGACCCCTGGAGGGCGGGCTGGGGTGGGCAATGCTGGGATTTGATCGGATTACTAATGGGCGGGTCAGGGTCCGCTCCTAATGCGGGCATACACCAGTGCTGCTGATAATTCAATCATTATAATTCATCCCTAGTGTACATTATAATTTGCCCTAGCTATGGTAGAGATGCAGACACATTATAACAGGCACAGCTGGAATTCCCCTGCAACATTATAATGGGGCTACATGGATACCTCGCCCGGCGCGGCTGCAGAAGTGGCATGACGACGGCGAGAGAGTATCGGGGTGCCGAGCGAACGACGGGGGAGGGAGGGCAGTGACGACTGCGTTGACGATATCCTGCAAGTGCTGAGGAAGAATGAGCGTGTTGGACGCGTTCTGCGCGTTTTCCGGACTTGGCAGAGGCGACGGCCGGCTGTGAGACTGAGCTATAGATCTAATACAACCCTCTAGCGATGCTGGTGGCGTGCGGAGAAGGAGCTGAGGCGCGGAAGTCCGGGGAGATGCTCTGGGCGGTTTGGACGCTTCTGGTGCTCTTCCCTGTGCTAGAACGTGGGGCTGTGAGTTCGAAATCTTGTTCCATCCATCTAGGAGGTCCTCTGGCTGCGTTTGCGACATCTCCGGTGGCACGGGTGATGCTGAGATATAGTGTGACGCTCTGGACGGTTTGGACGCTTCTGGCGCATTTTCTGGGGTGCGTGGGCTAAACGGCAGGTAGGAGGACGTCGGGGGACTATTATTAAAGGTCTTTACAAACAACGGGACGGTCTGGGGCAAAAACGGCTGCGCAACGCGCACGGACAGCTGCTGGCGACTTTGGGCGCTTTGGACGACTTTTTCAGGGCAGACAAGCGAGGCGACGGTGCTGGGGACGGAAGGGATGATGTATGAGCGTGTCCTGAGGGCGCTAGCGCGGGGCGGAGCTGAGACGGAATGGGGGACTGCTCAAACTGCTGCTGGACACTGTTGGGCGCTACCAGTCCCAATATTTGCGTTCTTAGAGGTGGAAAACGCGGAGATGAAGCGGGAATAGACGAAACGAATACGGACTGATAATCTCCAGCTGGTACTACGACTTTTCCGCTGAAATTGACTTCTCAACCTCCTGAGACGCTCCTAAGGCTGAAAAAAACGTTTTTGCTGACGCTAGCGAGATGACAGGCGAGATGGCGTGGGGAAGGCCCGAAACTAGTGTTTTCCGTGATGGTTCTGCGCTAGTGCACTTGTCCGAGGGCGATGGAGGAAGAGGGGGGGAAGGAGAGGGGAAAGGGGAGGAATGGGAGGAGGCTGATGTGCGGGCCCGGGCGGCCGAGATTATTCCAATGCTTCGAGACTGTGTGCGACGGCGAGCGCGACATGGTAGGCATTCTCAATACTATAAGAGCCATGAGGAGAAAGGCCCATAGTGATCTCGAGTTTCCATTTGACACAACACGAAAAACTGGGCCCGAACCCTATGAGAAAGAGTTCGTCTCGCTTGACTTTCGCGAGGCCACCTTGAGCGACGAGGGACGCGGCAACGGGGTAGAAAGATCTGTAATACTCCCCAATGTGGGCACAGGTCTGCGTTGCTAGCCGAACTTGGCGTGATACGATCACTGCAAGGTCAGTAACATCAGCAAAACCTGATATTACTTTGGTGACTTATGGTGACTTTAAGACTTAAAACGACTTTTGAAAGTCCACGGGGCTTTCGAAAGTCGTACAAAGTAAATATAAGTAATTATGAGCCAAAAGTAGCAAAAGTACCAAGTACATGTTGAAGGTGGTTATACAAAACTTGGCTACCTAGCCAAAAATTACTACCTTTGGTCCCATCAACTAGGACCATCATCTCCTTGCTCCCGGGGCTATTGCCTCGTCTCCCGGCCGTGTGTTGCTGTTGTTCTCCGGGGTTGCGGCATCATCGCTGCGTGCCTCGGCGGTTGCTCACACTGTGTGGAAAAGTGGAGGCCGTACCACATCCAACTTCAGTACCTAAGGTGGAGTTGGCATCAATCCACGCTCTACAAAATTCACTCACTGATCGGGAAAATAAGTCGACGGGGATCCCGTGCGAGGACGCAGCGTCGGTAAGTCCCTACACAGGCGTGTTACCATTGCAATCTCGTCATTCACGCGGTCGCCAGAGTTGCTGGGTGGCTTGTTGCTGAGGGTGGCCCGAAATTAATGTAGTTTGAAATTAATGTAAGGCACTTACCTGTCATTGCAACACACCCATACAAGCGGGTCACCACCTAGCTTCTCCCCAAATGTGTCACCCATTGTCCCCTATGGCTGGGATGCTAAGATGTGGCCGAAGTGGGGGCATCAGATAGGGCTCTATTGACCGTTGGGCATGAGGCACTAGGTGTGATTGCCTGCGGTCATTGGGCATGTGAGCACCAGTTAACGAAGAAAGCGAGCTGTTTACTCACTGTGCAGGATGTCGACGTCTAGAAGTGCTCACTATAGTCAGCAGCGACCTCGCAGGTGTCGGTTGTCAGGTTCACAGCAGGCGAAAATCCTCAAGTCCATTTAAACTCCGCTTGAAAAACTGGCTACGTCATCGTTGGCCTTTGCTCCACCACACGGTCCACACCTCGCTTCGATCATTCCCCCACGTTCTCTCCTTTCCCTTGCAGCGGCCTCCAGTATATGTCCAAACGCTTCAACACTTCCACTGGACATGGAATACAGGGCACACGAGTACCAGTACCTCCATCTCCACCCACACAATCGCATGCTAATCCAACATTCAGCTCTCCCTCCGAAAGTTGCGCACGTCCACACAAACAATATTGGGGCCATCAACGGTAGACAGCACATGGTTGAGCATCGTTCATCATTGTTGTAAGTACCTCAGCCGTTGTCCTGCCTCACCCCAATCGATCAAGCATTCCCACAAATGTTATCGCCTGCCGAGCACGTCAGGCAAGTGCGCTACAATGCTCATGTTCTGATTCAGTTCAGTCTTTCCTCCTTGTGTCTATTCTCGTTGGTCACGGTATGTGGATTATCAATCATATTTCAATTTTTTCACATCATTGAACGTTTTTTATATCCCACAGCCCGAGTGCGCCTTCAACTCGACGGTTTCTAATAAAATATCAAAGGCGATGAGCGAGAATGCGGTTGGAGTGATCATTATTGTATATTCTATTCTACATGCTTCGATGTGCTTAGATACCCATCCAATGCAATATTTGCTTCCTTGTAACCTCCTTGTTTGTGACTTTCCCCTGCTTCTGGGTCCTAATGACTATCCTGCTTCGGTTGCTTACGCACTTTTATGTACTTTCGTGGCACTTCTCTCAAAGTAGATTGACTTTCCAAAGTAAGAATGGTCAGAAATACTAATATCACTTTCACACTTTCAAAGTGCCTCAAAGTGCCCCAAAGTCATTTTAAGTAAAATCCATGTTTTGCTGATGAAAGGAGTAACGTGTCCGTGGGTCTGCTTCAGGGTAGAGGGCGATGATGGCTGAGACGAAGTCGGAATACAAGGAGGGGGAGGGGGAAGGGGTAGACGCATACTCGGGGAGTGCTTGCCATAATTCCGCCGTGCTAAAGTCAGTATATCGGCGCGCATACCGTTTCTTCTGAGTGTCAGACGTGATGCCTATGTCCTCAAACCAAAAGTCTAGTTCCTCGAAGAAGTGCTGGAGGCTGCGTGGCTGTGCGGGATCAAAACACGGCGCCTTCGTATCGCTAGGCGAGGGCATGCGGCTAAGGACCTTCATCTCCGTAATGCAGTAGGGGACGTGGAGTATGCGCGGGGTATGGATCAGCTGCGGAACGTGGAAAGGAGCACGGATAGGGAGAAACGGGTGACGGAGGCAGAAATGAGCGACGCGAGCGGGACGAGACGTGAGACGAGCTAAACGACGCTAAATGAATGAGACGTCAGGCGCACGGGTCCTAACGAACGAGTCAATGGCACACGGGCGCAAAAATGACGACTGATGCAAGACGAGTGACGCAAGGGTACTAGTCTGGGGTTTTTCTTTTCCTTTCTTTTCTTTCTTCGCGTTCTGGTTGGTATTGGAATCTCTGGTCGCGTTAGGCCCGTCAATCGGCTTCGTGGTGTTACAGCCGGCGCTAGTTTCGGGTTAGGTGCTTTGGGCTTCGGGGATGACTTCTCGCAGTTATGCTACGCTTTATTCGACGATCCGGACGGCGTGGTAATGATGAAATAGACTGGTAGACGAGTCTACCGGGTTTGATGGTGGACGGGCGTAGGGAATGGGAACGAGGCGACAGAACACCTGTTTATCCCCTCGCGGTGGGCTCCAGATGAATAGCTTCGAGCTCTTGCAAGCCCGGAACGATGAGTTCGAGTTTTGAAGGAAGAGGGATGAGGGATGAACGGTAAGAAACGAATGGATTGGACGAGACGGCGCGATTACAAACGAGGGTAAGGTAGTTAATTGTCTAGGTGGTCGTGATCTCGGAAAGTTGAGATATGCTCGGTGGTTTGTATGGTTCCCGGCTATCAACGTGTTCCTCGCGTGAAGGGGAAACTACCCCTTCAGCACTTACTTCCTTTCCTTCCTCACAGGTATTCTTTGCGTACTTCTGCATGACTCTTGCACTCAGTCGCACTCAACTGCTGGAGTGGACCCACGATGACGACTCACGCATTGCAAAGGCAAAAGCTGTTGCCTTTTATTCCCTTGTCGTCCTCATCCACGATACAAAACAGCTTGTGGCAAAGCATGTCCGCCACTCAATCACTACCGCTCTCAAGAATGGTAGCACTGCAATCCGTGCTCATGCTCTCAGACGGTCAAATGCACTTAAGGCTTGGCAGAGTAACCCATATGCTCTTGCCTGGGACAACAAAAACGGTCCTCATGGAAACTACACTGATCTCACCCTCATCCTTAGTGATGATCACAATACCCCATTGACTCAGCTTCACCATGCTTCGACTTCATACTCATACCATGAACTCGCTCAACATCTCCTCAAGATGAAGGCAAAATCATACTCTGCCCCCATCTCAGGGAGTGGCATCTTTCTCACTTCTTTGTCAATGGCTTCTAATTTCCTTATCAAATATGGTGCTGGTTTCCCAGACCCACATCTATTTGCTTCAAACATATTCACTCACATGCTTACGCTATTGCGCATTCACTTGGTTCCCTGGCATAAAGAATATCCGGATCGCACTTCTCGCTACAGAGCCCCTCTCCCTGACTGGTGGATGATCATCAAGCGCTCTTCCTCCTCTCCCAATATTCCTCTCTCCATTTCCCAGGACATCACCCACACTCTCACCCAACAACTTGTCTTTGACAAGAATGCCCCTTGGTCTATCCCTTCCACTCTTTCCGAAATGAAAGACCTTTGGCAGAAAAACATTCTCCCTCAAGACTGGGATCTCAAACATGCTTCACTGGACCGCCTTCGCCTAAATCCTGATTCTGAGTATGTTGCTCATGCTTATGACTATGTTGCCAAAAACTTCACTTCATCTAATTGGGTACATCATCTTGCTCTCATCATTGGCATTCTCTTTTCTCGCGTTGCCCCTACTATTTTTTGGTCAAAAGATCTCGGCTATACCAATCACACAGACTCCGCCTCTATCACAGCACACATTCGCTCCTTCCCTTGGATAAAGTCTCAGTCAAAATATCATAAGGGTGTTACTTCACCAATGCCCTTTATCACCATGGTCACAACCACTCTGATTTCTTTTTTGGATCCTCTGTCTCCATTTTATTCTTATTTGGACCGTCAAAATAATCAACAAGGCAAACCATGGACCAGCAAGCATGGTATATTCCTCCTTTTTTGATTCTCATTGTCTTACTTTATATACTCTCACCCACCAGGCACAAAAGAGATTCATGCTATTAATTTTATCCGACTGGGTCTTGCCACTGCCCATACATCAGGTGTTTTGCAGCTGGCAAAATACAAATCTAATTGGCAGTTTAAAAGTCGCACTCAGCTCAAACAACTTTACTCACAGCTCATTTCTATTTTATCCTCTCATGAGTTTGGTGTGTTTGAAGCACTCACCCTCTTGTTTAATAGAAATGTGGCTATCAGATTGGTTCGTCAAGGGCAAGCTTTGGCACCTGCTGCTCTTTAGTCAATACCCCATAAATATATCCATTTTAATTAATTCTTTTACTATATTTTTACCTACTTACTACTATCAGTTCATATAAAATCACAGGCTAGCTGCTATATTAATGCATTAGAATTTGTTGGAGGTAATGCCTGCAACACTGTCATATATAGGGCATGTCGCAAGTCCAAGTTACTCACAAGTACCCATAAGTAGACCCATGGGAATACTTGCAAGTAAGTGACTCATGGTGACTCATGAGTACTTGTGACTGCAGATCCGAGTCACTCATGAGTAAACTCATGACATGCCTTAGTCACATACCAAAAAATGGCATCCTGCTGATATGCAAGTGGCTTTAGTGATCCGCACAGGTCTACTGCTAAGGCATAGTACGAGTCCGGGTCACATGCGAGTACCTGTGAGTAGAGCCGTGGGAAAACCCACGGGTTAGTTGAGCCATGGATCCGGGTCACCTGTGATGGCGGATCTTCAGGGATCCAGGTAGGCATTTTTGATGCTCGGGTACTCGTATGGGTACCTGTGAGTATTTTTACAAGTCGGATATGATGGTAACTATTCGTTCCACTTATTTATCTACAATTATTGTACCTAGTGAGGCGTGCACTGCGGCGCCGCCACGTCCACATTAATGTTAAAACATCAAGATTACCATGAGCGGATATTGCGGATGAAATACATGATCAACTAATCATTATACATTGATCAGTATCCGGGATTTTCAATCTTGGTGATTTGCCGGCCATGTGGAATTATGTGTGAGTGGATAATAGGGGTATTAGAGTATGAGTGGTAGGTAGTAGGTGTGTGGGCGAGCAGAAGTCAGTAACATAGCCAAGGGTTGATAGCGTGCACGATGGAGGCTAAGGCATGTCGCGAGTGCGAGTAACTTGTGAGTCAGGACTCAGTACAAGTTGATCCGTGGGAATACTTGTGAGTATGGTGACTCACAGATCCAGATCACCTGTGGCCACAGGTCCTTGCAGGTCCAAGTTTGAAATTTTGAACAACAAGTACTTGTGGCAAGTACTTGCCACAACCTGTAGCCATGTGGTTGGTGCAATTCCTTGGCCCCTACTGACTTTCTTGTGGAAATATGCCACTGAATCTCACATGTACATATATTCTTGACTGCCTGAGTCATCCTGGAAGGCAGTTATCAAGGGTAATATTGCAGCTGTTAATAATTTACTAGTCACATATCAATAATTATTGACTAAGTTAACTACTTGCACAAGTAACTTGTAAGTAACTTGGAAGTACCTGCAAGTATTTGGGACTCATAAGTACTTGGATACTCACAAGTAAATGACCTGTGGATCCAGATCCCCACAAGTACAAAACTTGTGCAGATCCAGGTACCACTTTTTTACATGCAAGTACTTGTGGTGGCAGATCCAGGTTACTTGTGAGTTAACTCGTGACATGCCTTAATGGAGGCATTGAGATGGCTGGGATGCGAATGGGTGGAGTTGTAGCAAATGGAGGATAAGGTGGCGCGTGTCGCGTCTCAAATGCATGGGCACATGAATGTGTCACCCTCGCGATATCTGTGGTCAGGTGTGGTAAATGAGAATGAATAAGAGCAAAGATTGCAGATACCCACCTAGCGTATGTGATTCCCGATGGCCGCTAGAGTGTGAGTAAGGCATGTCACGAGTGCGAGTTACTTGTGAGTCACTGCGGGTTGACCCGTGGGAAAACCCGCGAGTATGGTGACCCGCGGATCCGGATCACTCGTGGCCGCAGGTTGCCGCGGGTCCGAGTTTCAATTTTTCAACCACAGGTACTCACGGCAAGTACCTGTCGTGACTCGTGGCCTGTACTCATCGCAATCTCCGCCACATCTACATACAATCCATCCCACTGCCTCGCATCTAGGCGTATACACCAAACGGACGGCCGCCTTTGTGCTTTGGATTTTCAGTCAATTCTAGGGATGAGTTGGGAACTTAGGTAAGTCAAAGTTTTTTTATATCGATAACGCAGCATAGATGACATCCGGGCGAGCTGGTGATGGGCAACGGCTCACGGCCCCACATCAATGGCACCACCATTGTCGCAGCACACTGCTGCCAGCCATAGCATGGTGCTCACACTCACGCCGCTACCCCTCACCTCAATTGCCGACACCCCACTGTCTCGCACTGCTGCTCTACATCGTTCCGCCACAATGACTCGTTCTCATTCCGCTGCACCATTGCTACCACAACGCATTCACAGCGTCTCACACAGCCTCACCGCTGCCACGTCATCATCATTGCCATGCCATCTAGTGTTTAAAAGTCCGGTCAGGTCCGGTTATTTGCCTAATTTGGAAAAGACCGTGACCGTGACCGGTTACATCATCACCCAAAAAGGAAAAAGACCGGACCATGACCGGTTACCGGTCACAATATTTCAAGCTTGTTTGAAGACCATCGGTCACGCAAAGACCGGTGTGACCGGTCATAACCAGTCCTAACCGGTCGTGACCGATAATTTTACCATATATGGATGTCACACAGGGTCCGCGACAGAATATTTCATGTGTAAAAGTGAAATATCCATGTAAAAAGCAGCTCTCAGAGCCATTTTTGATGGTTTTTGATGGTATTTTGGGGTGTTTGGTGGGTGCGCATGTGGCTGTGCAATAACCGGTCTATAACCGGTTATGACCGGTCACACAGGCTGTCACAATCCAGGAAGACCGGACCTTGCGCACCCCAAAATCAAAAAGACCGGACCTGCGGTCACTGTGTGACCGGTCATTTTTCGGTCACGGTCCGGTTGGTCACGGTCACATAGACCGGACCTTTAAACACTAACGCCATCATCAACCGCAGCATGGCAGCAAAACGTCACACAGACATTGCACCCACCTTTGACGGCTCTCCAACATCATCATCAATCGTGACTGGGCTTGCCAGCACCCCATCCCCCTTGCTCCCACATGAATGGAATCCATCAGCGCCACTGCTACCCCGCTCTCTCGCAAACAGAGAGCTGGAGATGGCCCGTCGGTTTTACTCCACCGCATCCCACCGGTACGTCAGCATCGCTGCCACTCTGTTCTTTGTCAGTCCCCCCCACAGGATCCAGAGCACTACCCACTCGTTCATTGTCGGCCCCTTACACTTGTGTCTGACGCGTCACCATCAATCATCGTGCATCCCCACCACCACCACACGTCTTCACCACCTCGCGCTGTCAGAAGATCGGTTGGGTGAACCGTCGCTTACGGGAACGAACCCGACACCGCCGCCGTCACTACATTCCGCCCCCGCCACCACCCATCCTGCCACCCCACCCGCTCGTGCATTGGTAACACCGCCGCTCGCCATCCCGCCACTTGCCATCCTGCTAGCACACCCCATCCTTTGTCCCCACCCCCAACTGGTCCACACCACTACCGCCGCCGTATCCTCTTGCAAACGAGAGCAAATGGGCGGGGATTCGATGAGTTATGTACCATCTACTCTCGTTGGCTGGAGTGGCTTGGCCCAGCTCGTGTGCCCCCTCCACCCTCGCGACTGTGTTCGCCGCTTCAATTGATGCGCACAACGATGCCGCGAGGCTAAACGGGCGGACGTGGGCTGTGGTTTCCGCACGGGTAGTACATGCAAACGGATGCGCCGAGGGACTGGCACGTGCATGCCCTCCAAGCCGGTGAGTAACCTGCAAGTAACTTGTAAGTACCCACAGGTATTTAACACTCACAAGTACTTGGATACTCGTGAGTAAAATACCTGCGGATCCGGATCTCACAAGTACAAAAACTCATGCAGATCCAGGTATCATTTTTTCGTATGCAAGTACTTGTGACCACGAGTCCAGGTTACTCACGGGTGCACTCGTGACATGCCTTAAGTGTGAGGGCTTCAAGGTAGGGTTTCAAGGTAGGTCCGGATGTGGTTCAAGATGTAAGATGGGTTATGATTGGATGAAGAGGGTGGAGGGTAGTGGCATGAACGGGTGGGGTGCAATCAGTGGATGGGCCGAGCAAGGTGTCGCGCAACATTATTTGCGCAATGGTGCCGTCATGAATGAGACGGGACGAGGTAAAGGCGCAGGGTGTCGTGTAACCAGGTTGGCGGTGAGAAGGTCTGGGTGCAAAGCGGGGGTACAATGGAGATGCGAGGCGATTGGGAAGCGACTGAGTGAGAGGATGGGGCGCATAGCGCCAAGCATGAGCGGACACTGAATGAGCCCAGTGGAACAGTAACAGGTGTTTCTCCCA